>VYZX01006368.1:771952-886888 GCA_013401335.1 Brachypteracias leptosomus
AAGAGGGGAAACCTAGGGTTGATATTTACTGTTGTTTTGTTATTAAATGTATCCTGGAAACTGTCTTTGGAAGGTATGTCTGGTATCTAAAGCTTCCTGGGGAGGGGGGAAGGGCTGGGGGAGTAAAACTGGGAGACTGTAGTAAATGAGTTGAAATGCAACCTATTGTATGTTCACCTGCACGTCACTACTCCACGTTCCAGCCCCTTACATTTAGCAATAGGTTTCCACTCATCTGCACTTCGCATGTGCAAGGTACTCACTGATGAGATGGGGAGGGACTGTTTTGCTTTGCTTTTTAATGGAAGCACATCTATTGGTGCACTGCCTTTTTTCCCCCCTTTCCCTTGGACAGCAAAACACTGCATTCCTCAGATATTTTTTGTTACGGCACCAGCAGGCACCAGAGTTCACGTTCCTCGCGGCTTTGGGCCAAATGAAGCACAAAACTGCAGCTGTGTGAAGCAAGGCCCCCACAGAGCTCCTCTCCTGGCTGATAAATGTGTACCTCAGTGTGGTGCTGCTCACCCAGAATAGCTTATTGAAGGAAAGATGCATTTAAATAGGGCACAGTGGTAGCATGTTAATCTGCCACAGATAATAGTTACACTGCAGTGCATTTATTTGTTGCTATCAACAGCGTAGTTGCAAATTTGTGGGCACGACAGATAATATAAAAGCTGATTTTATGGTGGCTGCCATGCTACAGAAGGTTGGTTGCTACTTGGGCTACAACAAGTATGCAACAGGTGATTTTTTTTTTTTAAGCTCCCATATACTTTCCCCTAATGAAGGGGCAAAGTAAAACCAGCTTCAGAGCTACTGCTGCTGCGCCAGCTGTTTGGCAGTCCTGGGGTTTGCAGAAGAAGCACTGGGAGCAGCTTTTGGTGGGATTTTGTATTTTTCTTTGTCTCCCTGTTCCTCTTAGCCAAAGCACTGAAGAAGCCAGCACAAAACCCATCCAGCTGTGTGCTGGAGGTGTCCCTCCACCTCCTCTTTCTCACTATAATTGGCTGAGAAAAGCTTGCAGAGAAGGAAGTAGGAGCTAGGGCAGCAGCGTGGTGCTGAGGGAGCCCAAAGCAACTGACCCCCCTTCCCTCCTGAGCTGCTCCCTCTGTTTGCCAAGGCTACCAACTTGCACGTAATTATTTACATTCCCTGCTTCTCTGTTTGGGTGGGAGGGGGCAGTCACCTAAGGTACGCAGCAGTTTGGGGAGCACATCTCATCTTGCATGTGTGTTTTGGGGGGATGACTGTTACTGGGTCCTTCTGCAGTTAATTACATTTTAACTCAAGGCATTTTTTCCACTACTATGGTAATGGCTGCTCTGCTCCTACTGATCTCTTTTAAACATTTCTCCTGTTTCTAAGAACTGCTCCAAGCAGGAAGCTACTGTGGACCTGAATAATTGAAGCAATATTATCTATGATGATATGTACCTCTGTCATTTTCTGTTCCAATGGATTATTTTTTTTGCAATAAACATCACACTACTAGCAATAACATTTCCTGGAGTGCTTGAAGGGACATAAAAACCGGTCCAGTAAACTGAGCAGTTGGTTACCCCAGCCTGTTCCTGGTTACACAGTTCAAACAAAGCATCTGTCATCTGCTTCTCAGAGATTCAAGAAAACTAACACCACCCTGTGATGCACTGGTGGGCCAGGACACTGCGATCGGTGCCTGGGGCTGTGTGTTGCCTGCAGCTCTTCGTCTAGTCTTGGGTTTCAGGCAGAAAAGGGAAAAGGAAAACCTGCTGTCCCTCACCCAGGGTACACACGTCCCCTGCCAGAACTCGGTGGCGACGGCGAGATGGTTTTTGCAGAGCTCTTATTTCTGTGCCCCCACACAATGTTGTGATCGTCTGCCAAACGAGATGAAATGGAGTAATTAAGGCTTGTGAGGGAACCATTTGGCTTCTGCTCTTTACCTGGAGAAAGAGCTTGTCTGGTTTTACGTATGTGTTTGGTTTTTAAAGATTGTGTAATAAAGGAAAAATTGATCCAATTAAAAGCACATTGCAAATGGCTCATTTTCTTATTAAAAACACTTCATCTCCTCCCTTTGGTGGCGGACTGGGTTTTATGGCCGCTGGGGATTAGACTTGGGAACACAATGGCTACGAGACCCCTTTTATGCCGTCGGGCTGCAGAGGATTAATCTGATCTCCTTGGCAGGGCTTGTGTAACTCTATCCAGCAGTTCCCAACCCGCCTCATGAACAAATCCTGGAGTTTCGGACCTTCATTCACGCCAATATTCCCACAAGGGCTATATCTTACTTGTCACCACAGCCAATACCCGATGGTTTAAAGGTCTGCTCCAAATTCACTGGCACCAAGTGCTCAGTAAGGGTACATGGAAGCCTGGCTGAAGCCTTCAGCACCCATGTTCCTAGCTCATCTGTCTGGCTCAGCTGTAGAATCATAGATTCATTCAGGTTGGAAAAGACCTCTAGGATCAGCAAGTCCAGCCTTCATCCCAACATCACCCTGACCCCTAGACCATGTCCTGAAACACCACATCTACTCGTTTGTTGAACCCCTCCAGGGATGGTGACTCCACCACCTCCCTGGGCAGCCTGGTCCAGTGCCTGACCACTCTTTCAGGAAAGAACTTCTTCCTAATGTCCAATCTAAACCTCCCCTGGTGCAACTTGAGGCCATTATCTCTTGTCCTGTCATTAGTTACTTGGGAGAAGAGACCAACACCAGCCTCACCACAACCTCCTTTTAGATAGTTGTAGAGAGTAATGAGGTCTCCTCTCAGCCTCCTCCAAGCTCAACAATCCCAGTTCCCTCAGCCGCTTCTCACAAGACATATTCTCCAGATCCCTCACCAGCTTTGTTGCCCTTCTCTGCTCCCACTCCAGAAGATACAAATTCATCAAATGCACACGATCCTTGCAGAACAACCTGTGCTGGTGCTGTTAGACTGACCCTGCCACTTTGTGGGAAGTTACAATTTTTAGGGTAGCAGCAACTAAGGCAAGAACATTCTCTCTGGGCAGCCACCGACACCCAGGGGCTCCAACGGGATGAGGGGAGAGCCTGTGTCTTAATCAAAGGGGGCAGAGCTACAAAAGTGAAAATAAAGCTAGATGCTTTGAGCCTTTTCTATTGTATAGCTTAAGTGATTTTTTCTGGGTCATTACTCAGTGCGAGGATTTAAAGTTATTTCATTTTGCACAACTAATTACTCCACTTGCCTGGCAATTTTGGATTACAGCGAGCGGTGCATAAGGTCATTGAGCAGACTGAGTCACAGCATATATTTTAGTCTAAACTAAATTTCACGGCAACCAGCGAGATTGTTTTTTCCTCCTCCGAACAAAACGTCAAAATCAGAGGTTTTGAAATAAATATAAGGACATAAACCACAAGCAAGAGCGTTACAGAGGTAATAGAGTGGTTGTTTGTAGGAACAGATCTCAAGGACAGGGAAAATCTATATGCTTTACTTCTGACCAAGCAGGTATAAGGGAAAGCCATTATCTCCTTTAATAGATGCAAAGCTTGCCTTACAGCTTTCTTAATGCACCTGATTGTGTCTAAGAAATGAAAACTAAAGGTTTCTGTGGACTAGTTCAATATTAATTGTGTTACAGCAGTATCAGCCCTGAAGGGAGATGAATGAGACCTTGAGAGGACAGAAGGGATCCACAGACCCTACCCAGAAGAATCTGCACTGCTGCTTTAGCAGAGCTCAAGGCTGTATCCTTAATGTGGCTGGTATTTTATGAAGATATTTTTGTCTAAACTGTTGAGTTCACAAGAAGGAATGAAAATTGTAATCTCGTAAAGGTAAATGTAACCAATGATGTATGGTCCAAGAGAAGAGAAGGAAGCACTGGGTAGATGAGTGGGCAGAAAGCTCTGGGGAGTGTGATGGGACCTGCCCCTGGGGGCTATTTTAATGAATGATCTGTTACTGAGAGGGAACATCTTTCACATCTGGAGCAGCCACTTTCAAAGCTCACCCTGCTGAACTCCCAATGTGGCCAAGTAACCTCAGCCAGGGAAACTCTATCTAGGAATCATAGCAAATACAAGAAAAACAAACATTTCACTCACTGCAGACCTAAAGAAACTTAACAGTTGGGTAGTGAAACCTTCTGTATCTCCTCCACCCATGCACAGCACATCCCAGTCCCATCAACATCCCTCCCTGCTCCCCAGATGGGTTTCTCCTCGGTGGCAAGGGACAGGAGGTCCCACAAGCCTGCCTGCTCCTCCTCAGCAGCACGTCACCAACACGCTGTTGCTTTTCCCAGCTGGAGAGCAGCAGTCTCCCATGCTGAGGCTCAGCTCGTCTGCACCGTGTGAAGGAGAAGAGTTGTCACTCAAACCCTTGACGAGACGAGCCCCTCCACATTACTGCTGATAACATCTCCATTTGCTCAGAGTGCTGCAGCACTCAGACATTTGTTCTGCATTTTGTGTATCGCAGTGGGACCCAGCAAGCTAGAACAGCTTCTGGGGAAATCCCACCAGGGCTGTCAGACTCTGCTATCCGAGCCACGCCTCCCTTTCCCTAACCAAGCTCTCCCCCTGCTTCTCCTCATCCAGCCAGACTGAGGTTCTCTGATAAACCTTTAGCAGGGCCTGAAGCAGTCCCTGGCAGGTGGATTTGCTGGATGGAGGGATCACTTTCTTTCCTATACATTTTGTGAGTCTCTTTGTGGTGGGTTGACCCTCAGCATCTGTCTACAGTTATATCTCTGATCATGGCATTACACAGCATGGAACAGCCCAGTTTGGGTCAGCTGTCCTCACTGGTCCCCTCCCAACATCTTGCCCACTCCACCCTACTCACTGCAGGGACAGAGTGGAAAAGAGAGGGAGGCTGGATGCTGTGCAAGCACCGCTCAGCAGCAGCCAACCCAACACGCTGGGGTGTTACCAGCGCTGGTTTAGCCACAAATCCAAAGTGCAGCACCACAGGGGCCAGTTGGCTCCATCCTGGCCAGACCCAGCACATTCCTACACGCAACAGGACGTGGCCAGAGGGGTCACGTTTGCCCTAGCTGACAAACGCAGGTGCTCACACAATTGGTAAGAACTTAATGAGGTGCTGTCAGTATTAAATGCTGGCTTCGACGGGGGAGAAAACCACTGCGGGCTCCCATGGCACAGATCAATGGCCAGGTCGATCTCAAGGTCCCTGCTCGGCAGCCACTCCGATGAATTAAAGCATTGCTTGGCTGCACAGAGACAGAGCAGGCAGCTCAAAAAACGGGCTTTTAATCACTCTGCATGACATAAAGTTGGGGTTGGGTTTGGTTTGCTCATGGGCTAACCCTAGAGGGGGGAGCCTCGGAGATGTTTCTGTGTCTGCCCTGGAAGGAGCACAGAGCAGGGCAGGTGGGAGCCAAGTGTCCTGCAGGATTGACTCCTCCAAATCCTTAGGAACAAGGGTGGGCAGCTCCCTCACCTCCCCCAGCACAACCCTCATCGACTTGCGGGAGGAAGGGCAACATTTTGCATTTCTAGAGGAGCCTGCAAACACCAGCAATACCTGGAGCCTGGCAGGTCGGTGAGTCCAGGCAGCGGGAAGGCACCAACTTTCTGCCATCCCTGGTGAAAGCAGGCTTGCTTTCTCCTCCGTTTGGCTGGAGGGAACACTCTGCAGACACCAGCCCACGCCACGGGCTCCTGTGCCAGCTGTGAGCTCGGTGTTGAGGCTGCTCCAGCCTTGGCAGAGCCAGCGCCTGGCCCGGCGCAGTACAAGGGGTCCTGCTGCCAGTGATGTGCTTTCCTCTTCCACACCATGGTTTCAATTACAGCTTGGCACACAGATTGTGCACTTTATTGGTGGAGGCCTCCTCCTGAGGCTTGCCGATTGATTGATGAAGTTGATTAAAATATTAAAATAATTCCGTGCAATGCTGCAATGCCGCAATGTGTGTTTTTATCATATTTGGTGTCGTTCCAATTAGCTCAAGAATTTCCTCTCCCCCTCCTCTTCAGACCTGCTTTGTTCGCTAACAAATTACAGTTACCCTGGCCTTACTTTTGTATTTATTAGAGATGATGCATATGTGTGCTCTTGGAGCAGTTCTGAAGCGGGCTGGCTAGCAGCGGGGAGCCCGGCAGGCCAGAGCTGTTTCTGAGCAGAGAAGGCATCCAGAACTGTCTAGCTGGAGCTATTTATTCCAATCCTCCTTATGTCACTGGCAAAATGAGGGTAAATCATTTGGAGAGGCTGAGAATAACATCCATCTACCACAAACAGCAAGCTCTTTCTCTTGGCTAACTGGGGTTTCTCCAGGTTAGAGCCTTGGCTTTCCCAGGACACCTCCGTCCACGGAGCTGATCTCCCCTGATATCAGCAAGAGGCCTGAACATCTTTGATGTTCTTCCAAGAGCATCTCCTGGCCATCAAAGAGCTAAGTACAACACTGGTCCCTTCTGCAGTACCAACAGCCCCAAAGTTCAACCTCACCAACCCCACCAGCTACCAAGACCACAGACGGAGCCACACCCAAAGAACAAGGTTGGAGGCAGCACCCAGTGTCTAAATACCACACAGTCAGAAACTAAATGCTTATTCCCAGGCCTTACATACAAAACCCCCAGGGTACCCCTGGCATCCCATGAGCACTTTGGTGCTTCACAAGCAGTGGGGAGGGATGCTCTGGATGCCCTGAGAACACCGGGCAGCCCTGTGAGTGGCATAGGGTGAGCACAGCTCCAGGGGTGCAGGTGGGAGCTGGGTGGGCAGTGGGGAATCCTGTCTCAGCCGGCCACATACCACAGACTAAAAGGAAATTATTTTGTCAGTGAGGCACTGCTCACCTTCAGGCCCTGTGCCACCACAGGGCTTTGTGGTTAAGCCCCTGGAACCACTGTTGTCCCTGGACAGGGGGAAGGCGGGGGCTCAGAAATGGAGATATTTCACCACCAGATCAAGTGTTGCCACCGTTCATCTCCTCTCTGGCCCCAGCACCACGAATAAGCAGCGACGCTCGCACCGGGCTCAGACAGCATCCTCCTCCTCTTGTTCCCACCCAGCATCTCCAGAGGAAACCCTGTGTCAGCAGTGATGGTGCTGGGACCACGGAGCCACTCCAGGTCTGCTCCCACCGACGCGTTCGCCCGAGGACTACAGGGAACGCGCCCGAACAATTAATAACACCACGAGCATGTGAACACCACACCTCCACGTGCTTTCTCCTGCTAAACAGGGGCATCGCCATGGCAAACTTCATTTATCACTATTTAAAACCCAAACAAACGAGTACAGGCGGTTATAAATACGCTTACAAGAGGAGCTGAGCTGGGAAGACAGAGCTAAAAAATGAGCAGAGAGTGGGGGAGGCGTCGGGCGGGAGCTTGCACGGAGTGAGGCTGCTCAGCAGCACCCGTGGGGCAGGAGGAAAGTGCCTTGACAGCCTCCATTACCAGCAGCCCTATCAAACACCACACACGTCTTTCAACAGAAAAATATCAGACCAGGGGAATACCCCCAGCTCCCTGGGGGAGAGAGATGAATTGGCAAATGGAAGGCTATGGCGATAAGGGAGTTTTTATAAACATAACCTAATTGTATTACTTCAAAGTCCTGAAGTTTATTGCCCTGTTTAATGATGTGTCTCGTTATTTATGGTGTGGCGCAATGAGTCTGCTATTGATTTAATACACTTCCTTAAAGACCATCATTGTCACAAGCAATGAAACAAAGCCATTCTGAGACAGCTCAATTAATGTCACATCTCCATCACCCCACCCTGAGCACCCCCGGCATGCGGAGGCCACCACGGCAGGGCTGGGGGAAGGTGGTCAAGTTGCACTCCAGGAAAGGATGGAACTAGAGTGTGTGGCAGCCAAAGGGCAGGAGCAGGTAGAATGGGTTCACTTGGCTCAAGGATGCTGCCCACGGACACTTGTCACCATCTCCTGCCACTGGGCACTCAGTTTGGTACAAGCCTCCTGCCTGCACCCACTAACTGGCATGGTGATGGTGCATGCACGGGGAAGAGGAGGTGATGGATGGAAACCAGCAAGAATGATAACTGGAATTTGTGCCCCTGCCCGTTCCCACCGCCCTCCTCACCTTTCTGGTACTGGAGCCAGAGCTGCTGCTGGACCTTCTTGCTGGGGAAGTGGATGGTGCAGCTGAACTCAGAGCCGTACAGAGCCTCGGCGATGTAGTGAGAGCCGAACTGCTGGATGAAGGAGAGCAGCTCCTCCCGGCTGCTGTCCTTGTTCAGGATCTTCAGGATGTTGGCAAAGCCTGGGGGAGGGAGGCAGGGGATCAGCAGGTCAGCCAGGTGGGGCTGCCAGCCACAGCCTGGGGAGAAGAGGCCCAGGAGATCTCCCGCTCAAGACAAACGTCCCCATGTGAGCGCAAAGCATGGTTCCTCCTCTCTTGCCTCCATGATCTACATGATCCTTTGGGATCCACAACCTGCTATTTAGCCTGGGCTGTGGCTCTGCCATCCCTCTATCATTCCTCTCCCTAAGAGATTTCTCAAGTCATTTTACAGGGATGTGCAGGTGAACATGTGCACTCACACACACACACACCCCCTCCCATCAACTCCAGTCTGTTCTGCAAGCTGCTGGAACATCATCAATGCTCTCCCTCAAGAATGTGCTTGGCCTTTGCTTTGCAGTAACCATAACCAGAGATGTTCTCCTGCTGTAAGGATGAATTTATTCCAGACTGCACTACCAACCATCCCCAGTGTAAATACCCTCCACAATCGATAGCTGTGTTTTGGAAAGCTGGAGACAATCCAGAGGGACACACGGGGCTGATGGCAGCTCCATGGGTGCACAGGGGTTGGGGCATCTCTTGAGCCCATGCAGACAGTGGGGACTGCTAGCATGGGACAAGGACATGGACCCTCCCTGCTCGATGGAGATGAAATGTGGAGGCACTGGTGATGACACAGCACTTCGGCATCATTTAGAGCTGGCTGAGATCATCACTTTGGTTCAGTGGTGGAACTGAAAACACACTGCAAGAAAACACGTCATAACTGTCACCAAAATGAGGTGATCTGGCTGGTTTGTTGGTTGGCTGATTGAAAGAGAAGGCTGTTTTAATAAAAAAGCTAGAGGAATTCATTTTGAGCTGAACCTGAATATTTTGTTCATCTCTGAGTACGTTATTCCATTCTGGGGCTGTGCAGCCTGTCTGCACTAAATCTTTTTTCTTTTTTTTTTTTCCTCTCCTTTCTCCATTTAAAAACAGGTTGATTTTTACATAAAAAACTGCTGTTTTGAAATGAAAAGGCAAAACATTTCAGGTCGCAACAAAATGTTTCCGCGTTTCTGAAACAAAATGTGTAGCTATAAAAACGTGGAAGTGAAATGTTTTGACGTTTGCAGGATTCTCCCGCCCACCCCTTTCTGCATCTCTGACTCCCTGCTTTATATGACCCACATTTACAAGCACTTTGGGTCCTTTTGAAACCACATTTTTTCAAGAACTTACTGGTTTTCATGCATACACATACACACAGCCAGCCCCACACGAACCCTCCCCGTGGTGTTATTTATTAGCTTGATCCTGGCTCTGACCCCAGCCCTTGGCTTGTGCCACAAACTCCCTGCCTCAGTTTCCCCCAGTATAAAGGAGGAAGATCTCTCTGCCTGTCTCTGCAGCAGCTGGGATAGAGTTAATTTTATTCCTAGTAGCTGGTGCTGGATTTAGTGTGAGAATAATGCTGATAACACCCTGATGTTTTAGTTGTTGCTAAGTAGCACGTATCCTAAGTTCAGGATTTTTCAGTTTCCCATCCCCTGCCAGGGAGCAGGAGAACAAGGAGCTGGGGGGGAGCGTGGCCAGGACAGCTGACCTGAACTAGCCAAAGAGATATTCCATAACACAGGACATCATGCCCAGTATACAAACTGGGGGAGCTGGTCGGGGGGCAGATCGCTGCTGGGGCATCAGTCAGCAGGGGGTGAGCAACTGCAGTGTGCGTCACTTGTCTTCTCCTGGCATTTATTTCTCCCTCTTTTTGTTATATTCCTTTTAACTACTATTATCATTATATCCTATTTTTAGTTACTGAATTGTTCTTATCTCAACCCATGAATTCTACTTTTTTCCCCATTCTTCTCCCCATCCCACCGGCAGTGCAATGTCTGGTGCTGAGCTGCCATGGCAGCACATGACTGTGCCTTGGGGCAGAAGATCACCACCCACCCACCCACATGGACACACCACACAGAATCACAGAATGTCAGGGATTGGAAGGGACCTTGAACGATCATCTAGTCCAATCCCCCACCAGAGCAGGATCACCTAGAGCAAGCTGCACAGGAACATGTCCAGGCAGGCTTTAAACATCTCCAGAGCAGGAGACTCCACCACCTCCCTGGGCAGCCTGTTCCAGTGTCTGTCACCCTCACTGTGAAGAAGTTTCTTCTCATATTTCTGTGGAACCTCCTCTGTTCCAGCTTACACCCATTGCCCCTTGTCCTATCACTGGATGTCACTGAGAAGAGCCTGGCTCCATCCTCCTGACACTCTCTCTTTACATATTTATAAACATTAACACATCTTCCTGCTGTTAGAAACTCTCACCTGCAGAGAGGGTGATGGAGCTGAGCTTCACCCTGTAGAGGTTGCTCCGGACCCGCCAGTGCTGCACCATGGGGTAACCCATTGCCTCGTCGTACTTAATGTCCCCTGCAAAGGAAGAGCCAACACTTAGTCCCTGCCAGTCTGGTGGCCACAATCTGGGAAATGTTTAATGCTCACATGGAGCAATTGCTGTGCTACAAACCATGAGGTGAGAAATGGGATGGGAGCAGGGCTGGTAACCTCCTCCTCATGCCATGGGCTCCCCAGGCTGCTGGCAGCACCAACATTGAGATGGCCGTGGCTGCCCGGAGCTCGTGGGATGGAGAGCAGAGAATCATAGAATTATGGGGTTGGAAGGGATCTCTGGAGATCATCTCGTCCAACCCTCCTGCTTCAACAGGTCACCCAGAGCAGGTTGGTGGGGATGCTGATGCCCCTCAAGGACCATGCAGGGATCCAGGTTGGGAGAAGGGGCTTTTGCTCCTGTGCTTGTCCCAGCAGGGGCTGAGCCTGAGGGAACTCGTACCAGTGAGAAGCTGGAGGTCAGGAAGGGGCTCTGAGAGGACACCTCGGCACTGCTCCTCCACGGGCAACGGGATCACCATGAGGCCATCAGCCAGCTGGGGGAAGTCCTTGATGAAGTTATTCTCCCTGCAGAGAGAAAAAGACAACTGCAAAGCAACGATGCAGGGCACGGCCGGGCACGGGGGCTGAGCTGCCCTGGTGGCACAGGGATGGGGGGCTCAGGAGGGTGAGGGACATCTTCTGTGAGCAGATCTAACAACGGGTGGGGTTCGCAGCCCCTGCCACCAGCCGCCCTGGCTGTGCAGCCCTCTGAGGTGATGCTTAATGAGGTCCCCAGGGACCGTGGCTCCGTTAGCTCTCCAGCAACATGGGACTGCTCCCAGCCTGGGGACCTGGCCACTTGTTTTGACCTGGATTTTCAAAGTGTGCCACTGGAGAGCAAGCAGAGAGTGGTGAGGAGAGAGGAGCGGCTGCTACACCCCAAAACTGCCCCTTTCCACCATCTCCAGCATCTCCCCAATGCAGCACCAAGACCAAGCCCCAGACCAAGCCCTTCTAGGGCTTCCCACCTCAGGCTGCATCACCACCCCCACAGCTTTGCCCCTGGATGACTTCCTCCAAAAGGAGGAAAAGGTGCATTTATAGACAGATGCCAAAAAAAACCCATCTCATGTATCTCCTGGTGCGGTTTTACCACACATGAAGGATCTTTTCTAACCTTGGCAGGTCTAACATCGGATAATAGGCCCCTAATGAATTGTTTCTAGAACAACGATACTGGAAAAATGATTTGAAATAGTGAACAGACAGGTCTCTGGGAGACCAGCCTCCCCTGGCACGAGCAATGCCTCGCGCCTGCGCAAAGCAAACGGGAGGGGGGATTTTAAATATTGATCTTACAGCCAAAATATAGGCCAGGAGGCTCAGTGTCCTCCGGGTGCGGAGACAAAAGGGCGGCGGAGCAGAAAAAAGGGAGGTTCCTGCAAAATGAGGTCAGCCCCAGGAGCTGGGGGGGCCTAGGCTGGCACCGCCTGCCCCAGCTGCAGTTTTCTGACTAGGTTTTCCTTTAAACAACTGCTGGTTTCATTCTCTTTCCCCAGTTTTACCCGCCACAGCCCATCCCCATGGGAGGATGCTCCATCATCTCATGATCATCTTGCAAGTGGGGACACCTTGGTCATCTCCAAGGGTCCTACACTGCAGTGAGACACAGAGCTGGTTGAGCACTTCCCTGCTGCTCCAGGGCCAGGATATGGCCAGTACAACCTGTACCTGTGGTGAGCAGAAAGCCATAGACCTGTGCAACCAGCTTGGAGATGCTCCTGGCCCCAAGGCAGGTGAGGAGCACTGGGATGAGCATCTGCAGGTGGGGACATGAGTGGGGCAGGAGCCTGCCTTCATGCTGCACCCTCATCTCAAAGCTGCCAGCACCTGATTACATCTCAGGAGCTCCTCGTTAGGCATTGCCAGAGAAAAAGTGGTTTATTTGTCTGAGGGGAAAAGCCTCTCGCTGACACGTGCTCACAAATCTTCTGCTGGTCTCGCTGGGCGGGATCCTCATGGTGGAGCCACACTGGATGCAAATGGGGAACTGCAACTACTGCCAGAGCTGGGAGCTGAAGGGTGGGGGAAGCAGGGGTTGCAACATCAGGCTGGTCAGTAGGGAACACGGGAAGGAGCCTGTCGGTGTCCCTGCTGCTCTGCCTCAGCAGAAAAGGGAGGAAAGAATCAGCGCCACCAAACCCCAAAGCCCTGGAGAAGCCTGGTGCTGCACTGCACTGAGCTGAGCCCAGCTGCCACCCTGGGGCATGGGGACTGTCCCCTCCCTGATGGGTCAGCCCTACACCCTGCACCCTGAACACAAGGATCATGCAGGGGTCTGCCCAGCCCTGCAGCCCACCTCTGAGAGAACCAGGACAATGACACTGGCTGGTGACAACTTCTCAAGTGCCCTACCACTGCATCTCACAAGAAGACAGAGCTGGCAGTGCCAGAAGAGCTCAGGGGACAGAAACACGTGGCTTGGCAGACACCAGAAGACTGCATTAACCCTATGCCCTACACCCGAACATACAGCAGAGAAGATGCAAAGAACCATAGAATCATTTAGGTTGGAAAAGACCTTTAAGACCATCAAGTCCAGCTGTTCCCCAGCACTACCAGGTCATCACTGAACCATGTCCCTCAGCCCCACATCTCCACGGCTTGGAACCCCCTCCAGGGATGGGGACTCCACCACTGCCCTGGGCAGCCTGGGCCCGCCCTTGACAACACTTCTGGGGAAGAAATTGTTCCTCACGTCCAACCTAAACCTCCCCTGGTACAACTTAAGGCTGTTTCCTCCTTATTGCTAAGAAGCAGCAACTCCTCCTCCCTCTGCACAAACCCATCTAGACTATCTCACCAACACCCACCCATGCCACGAGCCCATGGACTGGCTGTCCCTGGGTATGATCCTGGCTCACCCGGTTGGCAGGACAGCCCCCGGGGGTGGGTGGTCCATGTGTTGGCAGCTGAGGAGGGAGAAGCTGGTGTAGACACACACCAGTGCAAGGGGAACCTGCAGGCAGCAGCTGCTGCTCAGAGCTGACACCTCACTGAAGTGGTATTTACCGAGAAGCCACTTGTTTGCTTTAGTGCTCTGCAGTCGAGAGGTCAAGAGAAAACAGAGGACAAGGACAAGGCAAGGCAGGGGCACACACCAGTGTGTGCCCACAACATGCTCCTGTAATGGGAGGGAGCAGCAGAACAAGGCAGAACTTCAGAGGCACCTCAATGATGCGTTTTTGCTGCCAAACCCTTCCTGCATCTCCTCCCTCCCACCTCCAGCCCCCTGCTCCTGCCACCCCAGAACTGAAGCTGCATGGGGGAAGCACCCACCAGGCACAGGGTCTGGGCATGGCACAGAGTCCTGCATCTGGGGGTGCAGGAAGGCAAAGGGGAGAGCAGATCACGGGGACACCCAGACCCGTCTGTGCCCTGTGCCGTGCCCGGTGTGTGCCATGGGGCCGCAGCCGGCAGAGGGCTGCAGCTCCTCTTCCACTGTGCCTTAGTAACAACCCTGCAGCTAGCAGAGCTGCTCACCAGAGAGGCACAGACAGGAGTTTCTGCCAGGCTTTTGTGCTCTCTGGGAGCTCTGATCAAAGCCATCGGGCTCTGTGCAGCAAGGGGCAGGGATGCAGACAAGGGGAGGGATGTGACAATCCCTGTGCATGTGATGCCACATATGCTTCCATCTGGGACATGGCCGAGCCACTGGCTTCTCCACAAGGTACAGGGTTCACAGCCAGGGTCCGTGCTCTTTCCAAGAGGCACAGCGATGCCTTCGTGACCTTGTGGTTCCTACCAATTATGGAGCCAGGTTTATTCCAACGGGATCAGGAGAGAGCCCAGCAAACCCACCTGCTCCCAGCTCCTGCTAGCCCCACAACATCCTCTTCGGTCTCATCTTCTGCCCCCCAGCATCTCCTCAACACTCACGCAGCAGATGCTGGATACTCACAGGAGCAGGGAGCATGCTGCTCTCCCCAGCACGGTGCTCACTGAATCCACTCCTCGACTTGCAGCGCTCTCCTGGTGGGGATCTGAACATTTCTGGGGGCATTTTGCAGCTATTGAGTCATTATACAAGGAAATGCTGTTTCTCCCTCGCAGCCCCGGTCCCCAGCAGCATCTGACCTAAAATACATCACTGCCTTGGTGGGGGGAGCTGAGTTCCAGATAAATGAGTCTTGATGCTGGGAAAGGTCAAATGGCCAAAGGCTTTACTGAGCTCTCACAGGGGCAGGGTGGGCTGAGGAGAAAGGCAGTCGCCCAGATTAACCAGAGCTCAAAATCCTGGCTTTGATGGACACTTTGTGTAACCTTGGCCGAGTCATAAAACACACCCGTTGCCTCAGGTGACACTGGTGACAGTCAGCAGCTCCCACCCTGGTGCTGGTGGGGTAAAGGCAATTAATGGCTGCTCAAGTGCCAGGAGGAGGGCTCAGGCATTGAGAGCTCACTGTGCCACTGTCCTCATGTCCTTCTGAAACTAGACACAGACTAGAGATGTTTTCAGGGAATCTGACCTTAAATAATACATCCAAGGTCGTGCAATACAGCTGTGGCACCGTGCAGGGTAGGGCTGCATTGCTGGGCTGGTATCATCTCATGCAGCCGTTGAGAAGCCTCCAGAAGGGACCAGCATACCCCAGCACCCCTGAGCAGAATGGGGGCTTGGGGGGAGCTGGGGAGCCCGTTGCAGGCACTGGAGAGCAGCCAGAGTGCTGTGGTCCTCCTGGATCCGTCCATGGCTGCCAGGTCCTGGTTCATGGCACAACTCCGCTGAGCCCTGCGGCACCTTGTCCCCTTGCCAAGGCTCTGAAAGCCACATCCAAGCTCCCAGAGGGACTCTGACCCTTAGTAGTGAAAGATCAGCTGGTGACTCACATTCACTTCATCTCCTGTTAGCAACACCGTTGGGTGAAGCAGCAGCTTCTCCTCCTGGGCTCAGCTGGCTGAGGTTCCTCCCTTCACACTTTGCTCCCAAAGGACACGGCCCCGAGGCTGGACTCTGCCCAACGACCCCTGCAGAGACCCTCCTTGCTCCTGTACAACTCCCACTGCAAATCCAAGGCATCACCTTGCCTCCCTCCACCACTGACAGCCAAGGCACACCCTGCATCACAGCAACGGGCAAATATATTCATGAAGGGGTAAAAAAAAAACAGAAATGACCCCACAAGTGATTAGCTGATGCCCTGAAGCGTGAGATTTAATTACCCTTATCTGAGCAGGCACAGCTACAAATGTTAATCACATTATCATCCAGCATACTTATGTTCAGCAAAGTGACTATGTGAGGACCACGCTTTCTGCTACACAAGGCAGAGAGGATGCCTACTCCAGCAAGAATAATTTATTAATCCTCCTGTCCTGCAATGGCTTGGGGAGAAGATGGATTTGAGGTTATTCAGTGCCAGCTTTTGACCCAACTTCTCCTCAGAGCTTTCTGGCTGTGGTGGCTGCAAGATCACAAGAGCCCAGCCTGCACCTGACATGGGGACATCCTAAAATAGCTTCTTTTTAGCTTGCCGTCACCAAAAAAAAATGGATCTAGAGTCACTGGGAGACAGAAAAGAGGGTGTCCTGTTTCCACAGCCACTTTGGAGAAGGTAAGCACACTGTAAATCTCCCCCCACGTGTCTCCATGACCTCAGGCACCGGTGAATTATAAAGGCTTAATGCAAACCCTCTGAAGCAGCAGTTACTTACTCCAAATTTACTGGTCATTAATTTCAGCGAAGCCTCACTCCTGTATAACGAGGCAGGATAAAATAGGAGAGATTGGTGATGTTTTGCCAGGCCCTTGAGTCCCTTCCACCTCCCCAGCTTTCAGCCCTAACCAATGTATACAACAATGTGATGTGCAGGGAAAGAGGAGAGCACCAACCCAGAGCCCCCCGAGCCCCCCAGATCCCTCTGGTGTGGCCACAGCCTTCATCCCCATCCCTCCATCAGCCCTGATGCTGCAGATCAGACCTGTCCCCGCACTGCTTGTCCCTCCCCACCACATCCCCAGTGTCCCCCACTTCAGCACCAGCAATAAACAGCCTGACAACATTCACTAGCTGCCTTACCCCTCGGTTCAGGGAGAATTAGCATTTAAATTAAGGTTTCGGGGAAGTAGATCATGCCAGCACCGGGGCCATGGTGCCTGTGGGCACACACTGTGCTCCTTGGGGTCAGCGTGATGTGACCACGTGTGTGGAGCTCAACACCATCCTCTCTATGCACCTTGGACCGAGCCCCAGAACCCTCTACAGAGGTGGAAGCAACCCGGACCCCCCTTCTTGTGCCCTCCACTCCTGCTCTCCCACAGGACTGGGGCCTTGCAGAGGCAAAGTCACCAGCTCTGTAATGGGGAGGTGTTGAAAAGGGCTCAGTCAATGCTGGTGAAATGCCCTGGGCTCTGTCTCAGCAGCTCATTGATCCTAGCACTGGAATACTAATGGTGGCATCAAGCCAGCATGGCTGTAGGAGGCCCTCAGTGGCACTGCTGGGGCTGCTCTTCCCTTGCCGTGCCCAGTTTGGGGACACCAAAGCACAGGAGGGGACAACAAGATCACCAAAGGGTGGTGGCTGTCACCAGGGACTGTGGATGGGGGCAAGAGCTGCCGGCACCCCTGGGACCTGTGCCACCAGGAGTGTGGTGCCTTGCAGGAACCCCAGCCATAGCAGTGATGGTGACAGCCAGCAAATGACATCTGGACATGGGACTTTAAGACCTGGGACAGCAGTGACAGACAGACAGAAGGATGTGGGTGGTGGGAGCAGTGCTGCTCCCTAGGAGCTGGCAGAAGCAGGGACAAGAATTCCTTGCTGGTGAACAGTTTATTCACCATAAAACAGGAACTCAGTGGATCCGAAGCTATTTTCCAGCTCTGCTTGAACCTGTCTCAGAACTAAAGCAGGAATTTTTTTGGTTGTTGTTTCTTTTAAAGTACAAAATAGATGCAACGAGACAAACAGTTGCCACCATTGTGCTCCCACCAGCCCCATGCCTCCTGGGTGGGTCCTGAATCTCCTCAGCAGCTAAAGGCAAGTCTCAACAGAGACTCTGACTCCTTTCCCTTCCCTGTTGGTGCACCAGAACATCCAACTCATTCCACAGCAATCCCAAACCTGCTGCTGCAGATGTTTCAGTTCAGCTGTTGAACCAATAACTCTCCACACTGCTCATGCCCAAGCCCGTGTCAGCACCAGGACCTTCACTCCAGCCTCACAAGCCACATGCCCGTTCCTACCAGCATCGTGCTCCAGCAACACTGGACCACTCCAACCTGATTTTCCTACAAAGCACCTCCAAACATTCCCCAAACGCTAAAGCCCCTCTCTGGTCCACACAGCCCTGGTGACACCACCAAGCACTCAGGGAAATTCAGCCAGCAATGCCCATCACTGTGGCACTGATGGTGATGTTCACCATCGTGGAGGAAAAAGTGCATTCTCTCCTGAAGCCATTTCTAAAGGAAAGACACAGGAATCTCCTTTGAGACAGGGAGATGGAGAAGCTGTAAGCGACAGGAGCAGAGATCTCCCTCCTGTACCCCAGAGAGCCCCAGAGCAGGCACCCAGTGTGGGAACGTGCTGCTGGAAGAGCTCCACCACTGGCACATGGCTCTGGCCAGCAGAAGCAATGAATCATAGAATCATAAAATCATTTCACAGAATCACAGAACGTTAGGGATTGGAAGGGACCTCGAAAGATCGTCCAGTCCAGTCCCCCACCAGAGCAGGATCACCTAGACCAAGCTGTACAGGAACATGTCCAGACAGGCTTTAAACGTCTCCAGAGAAGGAGACTCCACAACCTCCCTGGGCAGCCTGTTCCAGTGTCTGTCACCCTCACTGGGAAGAAGTTTCTTCTCATATTTATGTGGAACCTCCTATGCTCCAGCTTATATCCGTTGCCTCTTGTCCTATCATTGGATGCCACTGAGAAGAGCCTGGCTCCGTCCTCCTGACACTCTCCTTTAACATATTTATACAACATATTGAGGTTGGAAAACACCTCTAGAATCATCAAATCCAACCTTCATCCCAACATCAACCAGAAGCTCTGGTGAACTGCTCATGGACATGCAGAAGGACCTCAAGAGACTCCCCAGCCTCTCCCAGTTGCTGTCTCTCGAGACGCCAGGTCCTGGTGGCATCTCCAGTGCCCATATATCACCCTTTACTGTCCTCCCCACCCCACTCCCCATTATCCAGCTATAAGTGTGTCTCCTGCGGGTGAGACCCTGCGGTCGGCTGTGGATCGTTGTTCCTCCAGAGCGTCTGGTGGGAACAGCCTGAAATGGAGAGACGAGTGAAAACAAATTTGGGAAGTTGTGGTTCCCACAGCAACGCCTGGCACTGAGCAGCAGGCAGCACACAGGCACAGAACGCTGGATTTATGCCTTAATTACAGAGTGGGGCTGCAAGAGGAGCCCCATGCAAAGCTCTGCTTCTCAGCCTCTTACAGAACTTTGCAAATAGACGGATTTGGGTCCCTTTGGGATTAAAATCTCCCATGCTTAACCTCAGCTTAAACAGGATTTTCTGCAAGGAGTTTTAAGCAAAGTCAAAAAACCCCATGTTTGAGTGAGAGAGTGAAGGAAAAGATAGTGAACGTGCCCGTGGATGGAGAAAGGGAAAAGAGTGACAACCTGTTTGCCTGCACCTCTGGCACAAGCTGCTCCTAGAGAGTGATCCCCAGGGAGGTCAGTGCAGATCAGCTGGGAGACACAACTTGGTGCAGAAGCTGCCATCATTAACACTCAAACTCAGGTAAGATCTCTCAGCTGTGTCAGCACCAGAGCTCAACAACAGTCTCTTCCCTCTGACAGAGCAGGCTGCAAGATCTTTGCATTTACTGCTGGAGATCTCCTTGTCTGATGGACAGCTTGCTCAGACAAGCAGCAAGGAAGCTGGTGGAATACAACCCAGCATATGTCTCACCCAACACTTTGCATCTTTAAGTTGATATCTCCTTACTACTGTCCTGCTCGAGTCACATCACCTGGGTGCATCACACCACTTAGGAACATCATCACCCAGAACAAGCCCTTCCACACTCACCTTTCTGCTCCTCTTCTCCTTCTGCAGGGGCAATGCCAACAAGCAAGTAGCCAAAACCTCTCTCCTCGCATGGCTCTGCCTTAAGTGTTTGCTGATCTCATCAGCAAGATAGGTAGTGGCTTCACCAATGTCCACATCTGGCTGGGTTTTGGCCTTGGCAGCCTTGTCCTGAGCCTGCAACCCAGTGGCTGGGCCAGGAGGACATGTCTGAGCCGTGTGTTATCCTTCCTTGACTGGAAGGTCTGGGAAATGCCCAACAGCTGACATGGCAGATGAGAAATCTGCCCTTTTGCAAAGGCACTGGTTAATACCTGCCAGGAGGATCCATGTCTTGCTCCACGTATCCACTCTTCAAGATGTCTCCCTCCATTAGTTTCATCATCACTGACAGCCAAAGGGTCTGACCTCGCTGGCTTCCATAAGCACAGCAACGTTCAGCTCCTTACCGATTTGGAGGGAGAAGACGACAGACAGACCGACCTCCTGGAGCAGCTCACGGAGCTTCTGCCCATCAGGTTGTGGCCACTGCGAGACGTCTGGGGATGGTTTCTCTATGAGGATGCCTGAGTGACCCAGATCCAGGCTGGACCCCTCCTCTGAATGCTTCTTCCAGCGATGAGCTGAGCCAAGGCTGCAGGTCCCCTTGTGTGTGTTGCTCGAGTGCTGTTTGCAATCATTCCCCAAGCGCTGCTCAAGCAGCTCCATGCCTGGCACTTTCATTAGCATTACTTGTAATGAGGCAACAAATAACAACACTCCCACTGGCTTCAGAGGAGCCAGGACCACACACAGGGACCTCCTGAGGAGCCAGCGCGAGGCTGGTGCCTGAATTGCATCCAGTTCCTATGGGATCTGGGCATGGTGACCTGAACCAGTGGCCTCTCCACACACCAGCAGCTCCTCCAGGGAAACCCCCTCTCCAGCTGCAAGGACCTGGGAAGCACAAGCACTGCCTGTTGAATAATATTTGCCTTTCCAATGTAAATGCAGACCCTGCTCTCTGCTCAGCACACACATACATTCTCTGTAACAATTTCGGATCTTAAGCATTTTCTTTTTCCTCTCCCAAGCTTCATCATTAACCTTTAAGATGGAGATAAGGTGTAAGAGTTTGGAAAGGAATCAGGAGGGACCTTGGAAATGAGTCAGGAGTGGTGTTAATAGCGGGCTGCACATCATATCTCTTCGGTTCTTCCTTCCCCCTAGGGTGATTCGGACTGCTCTTGACTACCACCATGGTATTACACACTCTAATGAGGTTTGGAAAATAAGAAACCCACTGTGGCGTGGGAGAAACTAATAGAAATTGTTTTGTCTTCTCTCTATTAGTCATTAGAAGCAGAGGAAAAACAGCCACAGGCAGTGGCAGGGTGCAATATCACCACACATTTCATATGCTGGCACCCCGACAAAGTCATTTCAACGCAGTTAATGCTCCTGCTTCCCCTCCACACATGGCCTGCTGTACACCAGTGTGGGCTCCAGCTGCACCAGTGTCCCTGTGCTGGGATCGACCGAGCCCAGGGTCACCCCAGGAGTGTCTGGTGCCCGCCCAAGGTGTCCGCCCAAGGTGTCCATGGAGGATCCTTGGCCAGCCTGAGGCTCTGCCCAGCAGCAAACCCATCAGTATGGGCCGTGGGAGCTGCTGTGCAGAGCACAGGGTCCCCAGGGCAGTGCCAGGTGGGGAAGGTGAAGGCAACACCCAGGCAGGGCAGGGCTCAGGGACACATCCATGAACAGCAGCTCCCAGAGCTGTCAGGCACCCAGAGCATATGGGGAATTAGCTGGGATTTGTGGCTGCATCTGCAAAGTCGTGTTTCTGTGAGAGAAGTTAATTACGGAACCAGGAAATTATATTTCCTAGGCAGGGTGATGGCACCTGCAGCAACCTCACAACCTTGGCATCTTCCCAGGGAAAGGTGGGTGCTGAGAACCAAACCCTGCTCTGGGGCTCAGCGAGGTCCCTTGGAGCACCTTCCACTTCACTTCCCTCCTCCCAGCTCTACGGGCCATTGCACCCAGGCTGTGTGGCTGCCTGCTGACAGGTGGCAGTGCCATCACACCTTCTAGATGTTCACCTGCTGCCCACAGGTCTGGGCACAGCTGGTGAGTGGCACCATCCCCTGGAAATCCATGGCACAGGCACCCAAGCTGCCCTGCCCGCACCAGGCTCCTTCAGCCTGTGCTGGGGGAGAACAAACCAGCACAAATGCCCTGAGCTTTCATCTCAAGAAAACTGTTATTGAAGGCAAGAGCCCATGGGAGATGGCTCCTCTGCCAGCTGCAGCCTGGGCAGGGTGAGAGCACGACAGCAAGGGAGCATTGCTGGGGGACGGGGAGGGGGGTGGGTGATGCTGAGCTGGTCCCCACCACCCACTCCTGCATCCCTCTGCACTGAATCACAGCTCCAGCATCCAAGTCAGGTCATATCGCCCAGGAACCAGCTGCAGAAGATGATTTAGGAGGTCTTCTGAGTTGTCCCACATGCCCTTCAGGTAGGATGCAGCAGGGGGTGGGAGGGCTCCCAGCATAGATTGTCCACCACTGTTGGTGGACAACGGGTTGAACTGATGGGGCCCAAACCCAGCACTTGCCTCCAAGTTTATGCAGTCACGAGTTACACCACAACACGCAGAAGGTCAAATCCTCCATCTCTGGAGGGATCAGTTGGGATGGGAAAGAACAAGAGAGGATTTTCTGCTGCACTGAGGACCACATCCAAGCCCTGCTGCTAGCTCGGAAGCAGGTACAGCTCGACAGCTGGCAGAGCTGTGGATGCTCAGATACACCCGTGCTGGTGCCTGCTTGTGACTACATTGCCTGGAGCAAGGATTCGCATTGCTGAGCCAATGTCAAGCTGATTTAGTCCTTGGATGGGGAATCTCCACCGACCAGCGCTGGCACTAGCAGTGATGGGCTGGTAAGTGTCAGCCCTGTCCCCGGAGGTGTCGCCGGAGCTGTGTCTGTGGTGCAAGCAGCATCAACCCACAGCCTGTGATACTGGTGGCCAACAAAAAAGTGCCCACAGCATGATGGAAAAACCCTGTTATCACAGCTCAAGGCCAAGTGAGTACAATTTAATGCCTCAAACCCTCCTGCATCACTCTTTTTTCTGACTTTTCAGCTGAGCATAACGCCTAATTCCATGTGTCCCGAGTGGGTGCAGAGCCCCTGTGTCCCAGGAGAGGCTGCACCCCAGGTCAGATGAGGAAGGAAGGAGAAGCAATTCTTCTCTGCAAGCCTGTGCACCACTGCAAGGCTGTAACGCCAATAAGGACCCCTTGGGATGAACAGTACTCTATAAATCTGAGCTGCTAGTACTATAAAACCAATCTCCACTGCATCTCTTAATAATGCAGATTAACTATGCAGTAACACCAGCTATAATTAGTATCATAAAAGTCAGAGATGGGAAAGGCCAGCAGGTCTGTGAGCCCAGCCCACAGACGGCTCCATGGGGAGGGGGAAAAGCTTCTGGGAGCTTGGAAAAGCAAAGATAGTGCTGGGTACCAGGGAGTGGTGACAAGGAGGGGGTGGCACGGGAATCACCACACCTCTGCCAAACCCAGGAGGGGAGCACAGCCCCACTCCCGTTCTGCAAGTGCCTGACTCCTTTCCTGGGCACGTCCATGTTCCCTCTCTCAAACCTTTATCCTTTCCCCATGCCCAGGACTCAAGATTTGTGTGTCACCATCAGCTTTTCACAGGGTGGGCCTTGAAGACCTCACTGACCTCCCTAACAGCTGCGTGGGGGTACAAGGGTGTCCCCTGAGGGGCACAGGCTGATGCCAGCAGGGCAGGCTCCTTGCAGGAGGAGCTCGTGTCCCAGAGCAGCTCCCTGAGGGAGCTCCCCAGGGGATGGTCTCCCTTGGACCCTTCACCTTAGAATCATAGAATCATTTAGGTTGGAAAAGACCTCTAGGATCATCAAGTCCAGCCTTCATCCCAACATCATCCTGACCCATACACCATGTCCCAAAGCACCACATCTAGTAATTTTTTGAACGCCTCCAGGAATGGTGACTCCACCACCTCCCTGGGCAGCCTGGTCCAGTTCCTGACCACTCTTTCAGGAAAGAACTTCTTCCTAACATCCAATCTAAACCTTTCCTGTCACAACTTGAGGCCATCACCTCTTGTCCTGTCACTAGTTACTTGGGAGAAGAGACCAACACCAGCCTCCCCACAACCTCCTTTGAGGTAGTTGTAGAGAGCAATGAGGTCTCCTCTCAGCCTCCTCTTCTCCAGGCTGAACAATCCCAGTTCTCTCAGGTGCTCCCCATAAGCTCCCAGCCCCAAGGCTAGGAGACAGGACCTTCCCATTCACACACACACACGCCTTGCCCAGCAGCATTCCCAGACTGGGATCCCACTGCCTCCACCCATCCTGCCTGGGGACCAGCACTCCTCCTCACTGGTTGACCATCCCAGCCAACACATCCAGCCCAAGCCCCGTTGCCTTCCTCTACCTCCTGCTCCCAGAAACCTCATCATTCTCCTCGCCTCCTCAGCGTGCCTCCATGGCCCTGGCACTTGTCCCCAGCTGTCCCCACTGGCACAGCAGCACTGGTGGTGGGCAGGGCAGGAGGGAGGGCTCCCAGCCTGGACTCAGCCCAATGAGCTCTGCTGGGTGACAGGCTCTGTTTGCGCTGCGTGATTAGCTGTGCAAATGCAAATCTGAGCTTCCTCCGCCGCAGCAGCAGCTAACAAGATAATGAATATTTTCATCAGCTGCAGAGAATACAAACATCTGCGCAGACACAAACGCGCTGCCAGGGCTGGGGAGGAGCAGGGAGCTGGGGTGTGGGGTGGGGAGCAGCTCCCCAGCATCCCTCACTGGGGGAAAGGGAAGTTCTGCCACCTCCAGCTGGTCCCTGAGACAGCAAAAGCCCGTGGGCGACTCTCCATCAGCTCTGGTGGGTGCTGGGACCACCTCCAACAGCAGCACCTTGGCTTTGGACTGTGCCTGTGTCTGCGAGAGCGGGTGTGGGGTGTGTACCCACGGTACCCACAACTCCCAGGGCATCGTGCTGGCTCTGCCCCCTCATTGCCCACCTCCAGGGCCTGACCTCCCCTTTGAAACACCAACTTGCCAATCTGCATGGATGCAAAGCCTGCTTTTGGGGCATGGACTGAGGTGAGAGCTGCTTGGCTTTTCCCCAGCTTCATGATAAAGGTGGGGAGGTTGGTTGTTTTTTTTAACATCCACCTATTTTTTTGTACTGGCACATCTTCACACCCTGCCTGGCACCGCTGGAGGGGCTGAGGAAGGAGCCCAAGCTCTGAGTCATGGGTGTACAATTGGATTTGAGCTCTGGATGTGACAGCAGCTTCCACCCTGGCCATCCCTCCTGCTCCCCAGGGCTCAGACACACACCAGGAGCAGTGGAGCTCTCGTGAGCAATGCCAAACAGCAGAGATGGACCTGGTGTGAGGAATGAAATGGAGCAGGGATGGGGCAGCAGGAGCTGGAGGTGGCTGCCACGGCCATGCCCACACTTGCCAAGGATGTGCTGCCCCACTCCTTAAATCCTACCCACACTGGGCACAGAATGAGTCTGAAAACCTCTGGGATTTAAAGCACCTCTATTGCTAACACCTCAATCAGGCTACTTTAAAAACATCCCTTCTGTCCCAGCCCCCTGCCTTGTCTTTAGGATATCGCTGGCTCTAGGCTGGCTTTTGTTTTGCTAGAAGAATAATAAACCACCACCAATCCAGCACGAGAGCATGTGGCTGCAGACAGTGGGAAATATCAGCTCAAAGCTGCACAATCTGTTCTCCTTCTCGGTGGGACACTAGCTTTGAAATGAAGCAGGGCTGGTGCACGCAGGATGTAATAGTAACCTAACTGCTGGGGTGCTGTGCTAATTGCATTAGTCATTTACACGCTGGATTGACAAAAACTCAATGCTCAGCCTGGCCAGTGGAAATGTGCAGGAAACACATGGTGTGCATCTATGTGCAACCTGTTGTGGGCTCTGAAAAGGGCTGGAGGGACTCAGGAAAGCAGCCAGGATGTCCCCAACGCCAGGTTGGGAGGTGCAAACAATGGGATTGAGGAAAAGTGGCTTAGCTGGAGCAGCATCCCCGGGTGGGAGCAGGACAGTGCTCCTGCATGGCACATATTGGGAGCAGGGCAGGGAGCAGAGCATCATATCCCACAAGAGCTCCACAGAGCTGCTAAACTGCTAACAGCCCCCTCGCCTGCTGCTGAGGACCAAGGCCGGAGGCATTAGCCCGGCTTGGAAAGACATCATTGCCTCCAACTCGCATGTCTGAGGCTCCAGAGTTGTGAACAGGTAATAGAATTGCAGCAACAAATAATAAAAAGAGGAATGAAATGGAAGGCAGGCACTGGAAAAGAGATCCATTCGTTATCCTGGCCTGAAGGGTAATAGGTAAACAAGGCGCTGGGTACCGGCTGGCGCCCAGCTCGCCGGCACTGGAATAATAAACAGCACAATTATAACTTCTTTGCTCCAAGGTTTCCAAGAGTGGGGGGAAAAAAAAAAAAGAAAAAATCAATAGCGTTAATTTAACTAGTTACAGACGTCACACTTGTGGTGCTGAGGGGGAGGCAGGATGGCCCTGCTGGGACAGACACACGAGCTCCAGCAAAGCCCCCACCGGGCTTCCTACACATGCATCCCAGAATCCCAGCATGGCGGGGTTGGAAGGGACCTCTAAAGGTCATCTCATCCAACCTCCCTGCTCCAGCAGGTCACCCAGAGCAGGCTGCACCCTCAGATGTGATGCTGTGCCCAGCCGAGCACCCATCCTGGCCCCTGGCAGCACCCATGGCTGGAGGGGGGGGTACTGGGTGCAGCTCACACGAGGTGTCCCCAGTGCAGAAGGGAGCAATGGGGTGGGAATGGTTCCTACAGCAGCCCCCCGGCAGGGATGGGGTTGAGCTTTCAGTTCACCCTGCAATTGCCATGCCGGTTTATTAAGGGCTGAGAAGCAGCAAGAGGAAGGAGTGACAGATTTAAAATTAACTTGCCAAACTCCCCATCAATATTATGACAATTCCTCACATCGATTCAGCGACCCATGTGTGCCTGACAGTGTTCCCAGAGCTGTGTGGAGGCAGAGCTGGCTGCCAGGCTGGCATTGCCTGGGGCTAACGGGCACCCATCCCTCTCCTGGCACCCCAGTCACCTTGGTGTGGTGCTCAGCAGCACTGACTGGTGCTCAGCACCACCTCCAATCTGCCCATTCCTATCCCCAAGGCTGTAAAGAAGCAGCAGCCCCATTGTACAGGTGGGGATGTGAGGAACAGCATCTCCCAGGACCCATTTGCAGAGGGAAAGGTGCTTGGCATGGCATGGCAGTCCTGCATCCTCTGGAGATGTCCTCCACACTTATGGAGAGGGGAAAACCCATGGTGCAGAGCAGGTATTTTGCAGTGAGGGAGCACAGACACAAATTCTCTTCCCCCTCCAGCCACCAAACCATTTTGTCTCCTTAAAGTATCACAGAATCGTTTTGGTTAGAAGAGACCTCTAAGATCACTGAGTCCAGCTGTTCCCCCAGCACTGCCAGGGCACCACTAACCCATGTCCCTCAGCACCACATCTCCACGGCTTTGAAACCCCTCCAGGGATGGGGACTCCACCACTGCCCTGGGCAGCCTGGACCAGCCCTTCACAACCCTTTTGGGAAAGAAATTGTTCCTCATGTCCAACCTAAGGGATGGGAAAGGGTCCCAGTTAGGGACGATGGCTGCTCCCCAAGGATCACTCTGTCACACATTGCTCCTACATTCCATTTGCTGTGCAGCAATAATCCAGTGAGTAATGCTGGCTCCATGGGTAGTAATTTGGGTTTTCTCCATATTAATGGCATAAAAGCAACAGTCTGAAACTGCAAACAGCTCTTAAACAAAAATCTCAACTCCCTTGTGGCAAAGCGACGGCACAAAACAGATAAGGAATGAACAAACAACCCATTTGGAAAATAATCCCCCCATGATTTGGGGACGGCGTGGAGTCCGGGCTCTGCCCCACCGCGAGGCAACGGGGGGAAAATCGCTCTAATCTAGTCTTTAGCAAGCTGGATCCACCACTGAGCCTCCCGGCTAGACTGAGAGGTGTGACTGGAATAGATCAGCTCCAATCCCATCTCTTTATGAACACCGCCCAACATTTCACTGAAGAGAACCTTTTTTACAAGAGAGGGATGCCCAGAAGGCAGCGGCTCTGAACGTGCTTCCAGCTCCACGGTGGAAGGAGTGAGGAGAGTTTCTGGTGTGTGACGAAAGATCCTTCCTCTGCCCCCACCAAAAACTGCCCATGAAGGATTGTGCAGGAGAAGCATCACCAGAGGAGTGTTTTGATTTAAATCCTTGCAATAAACCAGCAGCAGCAGTGACATGGTGTGCTCCCCCGAGGAGGAACCTTGATGCTGGCTTGTCCAATGGGTCAACCGAGCACCTCAACCACCACAGTGATAATTAGTGGTTATTAAGCCTCCTCAGTAGCTGTCCACAGAGTTCCTAACTCAAGCTGAGTTGCAGAGATGCTGTGGTGCTCATGAGCTGCTGGGCTGTAGCTTCATGGCCACTGATGGATGGGGAAAGGATCCTTGGCACCAGCACAAAGTGATGTCGGGCAGGGACGGGCTCTGTGCAGCACAAGGTGTTGCACTGGTGCTGGTGTACACCAGCACACACTGCACACACCAGTATGAACCATTCTGGCTGACAGCCATCCCTGCTGCAGGTGTGTTGGTCACAGCAGCCAATATTTGCTTCCTCCACCCTTCCCTTGGGCATTACCATCTCCTCAAGCCATGCCACTAAAGAGCTGGGTGCTTCCTGACCCCCTCGGATAGAATGATGTGGGTTAAAGGGGAAAACCAAAATCTGAAGCAGCACTGCCTAGAACCACAGGCTGGTCTCAGGTCAGGGACCTCCAGAGCTGTGCAGCTCTCCCACTACCAGCCTGGTGCCAAACACCATCCTTACTCTAAAGGTCCCTGTGGCACATCCCCATCCTCTTGATCTGGCCAGACACAACAAAGCCATGGGTGCTACACCAGCTAGAACCATGGCCAGGAGGACCATGCAGCCATCAGAAGGGCAGAGACTCTACTCAGTGCTGCACACCACGGGGTGACAAAGGGACCATCTCAACCCCGACGGGATGGAAACACCACTGTAACTGATGGGTGTTGCCCAGGCCAGGCTGTGTGAGATGTCTTTTCCCAGCACAAAGGCTTCCTCCCACCACGCTGACATGCCTGGCGGATTGAGAATATCCTATTTGTTAAAGACACTGAAGATGTGGCGACATGGGAAGCAGACACCATTCAAAGGACTCTCACATCTGCATAGCTAAAGGATCCCAGCAGTTATAAATCCTTCTAAAATACTCAGCCCCTTGTTCTGATAGCAGGTTCTTGCTCCTACTTTGCAGAAACAGGCTTTTAATCCCTGGTATTAGGCAGCTTCCTGCTATGTTTCAAATGCACCAAATTAAGGGCTTCTCTAACAGCTGGTGTCTTAATGCTCAGAGAGGTTCTTGAATATCTATGAAAATCAGAGGCAAATTACATCTTTTAGTTAATAATTTCTTCTCCATTAACCTCCTTCTCTTTCCTTGTTAGGAGATGATGTAATGGTGCTTCTACGGCGTAACCCTCCGACACAGCGGGCAGCCCAGCCGCGGGGAGGGATGCTGCCCACAGGGAAGTCAGTCCTGCTCATCCATTCCTGGCACTTCTGGAGCCAACAGGCTACCTCCAAACAGGAAAGGGTGGCCGTGCTGACCTTCCAGGCTGCTGAAAGCATTTCTGGAGCAAGGCAGGCTGCCTCCTGCCAGGCTCTGAGCTCAGCCGAGCCAGCACATCGCACGCTACAGCCTGCAACAGGCGGGCACAATTTGCAGGCTGCTCTTGTTTCAGACCTGCTTGCTCCTGCCCCTCAGAGCTGTTAGACCCAGGAGTAGTTCCACAGCTGACGCCAGGCACTGAAAACCCTGTTTGTGATGGTGAGGTCATGCAAAGGTCCAGGATCTCACTGCAGACACCCCGCTGGGAAGAGCTTCCCATCTCTGCGCACCCGGGCATCATCCAGGAGTGGTGGCAGCCATGGGGAGGACAGATCACTAACAGCCCTGTTGGGTTTTTTTTTAACCTGAAAACCTGTTAGCCAGAGCCTCAGGGAGGCACTTTGGGCTCTGAGCCCTGGAAGGTGCAATCCCAACATTGCAGGTGTTTTATCCTGAGAGCAAAGAGGGCAAGGGCAGCCCCAAGCAGGAATTGCTCCTGATCCATCCTGGAACTGCCCAAACCCACCATCCCCAGGATGCCCTCAGACTTGGAGAATCCATATCTCCCAGGATAAACCAGACCCAGAGACAATCTCCTGTGCTTTCTGGATGGAACTTAGCCCTGAGGACAGGGGACAGGTTTGCTTGGCAGCGACAAGCAGCCCTTAGACCCTAGCCCTGGCTGAGGCAGCTGAAGGATGACTTTCCAACCCTCCTGCTTTGCAGTGCAAGCAAAGGGCAGGCTATGGACAAGCCAGAGAGGAAATTAAAGCCTTTGCAAAAGGAGGTTTGGTGCTTAGGGACTCATGGCACAAGCTGGGGCTGGACCTCATTCCAGAGGAGCCCACCCAGGTCTGGCATTTCCAAGCAACGGGTTTGGGGAGATTTTGGAGCCTCCAGCCCCGCTCAGCCCACCAGTCATGGAAAATTTCAGCTCTGCAGCCCTGTCTCTGCTCTGACGGACCCACTCTAATATGGAAGGGAGGGAAAGAAAAGGGAGCCCACTGGGAAAATTGCCTTGGTGTACTGTCAATTCTCACTTCCAGCAAAGGCTGCGGCTCTGCTGGTTCCAAGCACTTCACTGGCTGTGGCTTTCTGAGCTCCTTTGTGCTGGTGGAGCTCGTAATTCATCTGCCATCAAGAGAGCAAAAGGCCAGAGTTCAGCATAAATTCAGAGCCAGGAAGGTTTTACACTCAACTGGGGAAAAAAGAGCCAGAAAAACACCGTGGGCAGCGGTGATGAGCACCCATGACTCCAGCTAAAATTGGAGGCAGCAACGAGGTGCTTTAATAGGGAAGAAAACCTCAGTGCACTGGGAGATGCTGGGCAAGGAGACCCAGGTCTGGGTGGGATGTGGTCTGGATCCTCTCCCAACCGTACTCAGTGCTGCTGCTTTGATACTCATACACCCATCTTGATTTACACGGATTAAGAAATGGATCAAAATTCGGCCGCATTCAGTGAAACGAAGAAAAATAAATAAATCAACTCATTTTCCAGCCCTGAATTCAGCAGCTACCACAAGCTCTCCTCCGTGAGCACCACAAGGTGAAGATCTGAGCAGTTCAGACCCTGATCTCCCCCACCCACATCTGCAGCTTGAATCCTCATATACTCGAGATGCAGCTTGTGAGCACCTCCTGCTTGCACACTGGTGGGGTGTTTACCTCCAGCTTATTTATGTTATTTCTTATCACGCTGTATCTACAGCTCCTCCCAGCACAGCAACTGGAGACACTGCATAAAACCAGCTTGCACGGGTTGAAAACGTGCCAAAGGAAATGCTCTGTCATAATACACGCAATTAAACGGTGGAACTCATTGTTGAAGGATATCACAGAGACAAAAGACATCAACGTTCAGAAAGAGATGAGGCAACACCACTGAGAAAAACCCATCAAAGGCAATTAATACTCATCTAGACACACACTAGCCCAGGAAGGTCCCGTGCTGCTGCCTGTGGGAAGGGTGAGCAACAAGGGAAACCATGGATGCTTGTCCTCTTGCTCTGCTCCCCTAATAAACATGTCAGAGATGTTGGGTCTGCACCAATGGACCTTGGTCCCATCTCGCCATCCCGATGTTCCCAAAACTAGGAGCAGAACCGGGTCATACCTGAAGGTCATCTGGAACACCTGCCCTTGGTTGACGTGTTGAGTCCTGTTGTTATAGCCATGAAGCATCTCCCCAAAGAGGGTGTCGTTGAACTTGGCATCTGACTTCAGGCACTTGGGGCCCTCGCAGATGTCAGACAGCATCAGGCAGGACTTCCCATCTGGGGCCAGCTTGTACTCCTCCACGCACCTGCAGAGCACCACAAGCTACATGAGATGGGCCAGGCTCAGAGCATGTCACCCCACCAGCCCTGCCATGGGACAAGTGTCTGCTGAGCCCAGCCAAGCAGGGTCAACAGCTGCAGCAGCTGCCCAGGACACAGCATCATAGAATCATTTGGGTTGGAAGAGACCTTTAAGATCATCAAATTCAACCATTAACCCAGCACTGCCAGGGCACCACTAACCCATGTCCCTCAGCACCACATCTCCATGGCTCTGAAACCCCTCCAGGGATGGGGACTCCACCACTGCCCTGGGCAGCCTGGGACAGCCCTTGACAACTCTTTTGAGGAAGACATTTTTCCTAATGTCCAACCTAAACCTCTCCTGGTGCAACTTGAGGCCATTTCCTCTTGTCCTATCTCTTGCTGCTGTCTGCTCAGGCAGGCAGCAGGGATGTGATTTAATGACAGACACTGGAGATACCACAGGTGTCTTTTGCACATACAGTCATTTAGGTTGGAAAAGTCCCTTAAGATTATCAAGTCCAACCATTAGCTGGGTCTCTGCTAAACCATGTCCCTCAACACCACACCTACATGGCTTTTATGTGCTCATCCTGCCTCCCTTCATTCCCTTCTCCTTCCTCCAGCCTTTTCCCCAGCATTGCAGCTCCCAGCTCACAAGGAAACCTCAGTTCCCTGCCTTCCCCTTCCTCCTTGTAGCCACATGCTCTGCTAACATCAACCCCACCTCCATCCAGCCTTGCTCCCCTCTCCCATTCCTCTGCTGCCTTTTCGTGCTGCAGGCAGAACTCCCACCCATCTGTCGCTCTTTGCCGTGCCTGTTCCCGAGGTGCAGCTCTGCCTTGAAAAGGGATTATGGAAAAAAAAAAAAGGAAACAGTCTCTGTCCTTGGGGATGGAAGACTGAAATGCAGATCCCCTGCGTGGGTGCGGATGGAGACCATGTAACATCTCAAAGATTTTCCAGACCCTTCCCAGAAAGGTTGCCTGTGCCTGTATGGATTTCCAACTCCTCCTGCAATGTTCTCTCTCTTCGTGACTCAGCTGCTCTGTGCTGCTAAGCCATAATAAAAAAAAGAAGGTGCCTGTGGGGGAAACCATGAAACCAGCAAAAAGTAGAAAAATAGAGAAGCTACTTGACGGCTGCTCCTCAAGAAGGAGCTTGGAGAAGAGGAGACTTAGAGGACACTTCATTGCTTTCTACAACTACCTAAAAGGAGGTTGCAGTCAGGCTGGTGTTGATCTTCTCTCCCAAGAAACTAATAACAGGACAAGAGGTGATGGCCTCAAGATGCATCAGGGGAGGTTTAGATTGGACGTTAGGAAGAAGTTCTTTACTGAAAGAGTGGTCAGACTCTGGAACAGGCTGCCCAGGGAGGGGGTGGAGTCACCATCCCTGGAGGGGTTCAACAAGTAGATGTGGTGCTTTGGGACATGGTGTATGGGCCAGGGTGATATTGGATGAAGGTTGGACTTGATCCTAGAGGTCTTTTCCAACCTAAATGATTCTATAATTCTATGGTTCTAAGAGTTACTGATAGGAACCTGCTCCCTCTCTCACTTATGGGCATTTCCTTCCCAAAAAGGCTCCTTTTCCCTTTCTTCACCCTAATTCTTCCCCCTGGGATGTGAAGTAGACTCCTTGCGTGCCCGAGAGCATGACCCAGCCGAGGGATGCAATGCAGCCTGGGGCTGGGGTGGGTGATGGCTGGCTGCAGATGTGCAGCATAAAGCCAGATAATCACCAAGCTCCTTTTAGAACATTCTGCAGCCAGGGAGATTTTCCCCGAGAGAAAATGCTAAATTGTGTAGGATTATAGGATCCTGGCCAAAATCAGGGATGAAACTCTATTTTAAGAGAGGCACAGGGGAGGGAAAAAACATTTAAAAAGTAGTATTTTTTTAAACAAATCCTCCACCTCCCCCCTTCCAACATGCAATGTACAATTTTTGGGTCCCTTTACAGTGAGTCACAGATCAAACTGCACCGTCACACGGTGGGGGAGAGGAGGAGAGTGCATCTGCTCACAGTGCTCCTCAAGCTTCCAGACACTGTTGCCCCCAGGCAAACCAGGTGCTTGAAGTCAGCTCCATAAACAGCTTTTTTCTTGGGCATCCAACTCCCTCGCTGGGCATGCCAGTGTGGGGATGGGTGGCACAGGAGAGTTGGCAGGGATGGGAAAGGGCACAAGTTATTTATCTGCTCATGGGAGATGCAGGAGCATTGGAGACTCACCCGCAGAACATGAAGATGGTGCTGGACGAGGGGTCGTGGGGCAGAGGGAGGGTCTGCTGGAGACAGAGCTGCTCGCAGCCCCCGTTGAAGCCATCTGAGCAGTCGATGCCTTTGGAGTAGTCGTAGCAACCGGTGCCATCCTTCATGGGCCGCAGCTCCTCGGGGCACTGCAGCGAGAGATGGAGGTGGTAAGGTCACCCGTGGGTCCTCATCTACCCTGGAGCCACAGCTTGGTGGGTGCCCTCCCAGGGCACAGTCCACCCAAAACCCAGTGCTGCTGAACTGTCTGCCTCTAAAGGAGATGAGTTTGTCCTCAGTGATGGACGGGGCAGCCCCAAGGGCCCTGCCTTTGCTGAAGAGGCAAGGACCATAAGGCAAGGACCTGGTCTGCTGTGAAAGACTCGCTCCCCATCCTCCCTCTAGAGGAGGATGAAATCCTCAAGGCAGCAAAATTACATAGCAATGAAGCCTCAAGCCAGAATGGGTCAAAATGTGACAACCTGCTCCATAACACACTGGAGAAACCCTCTGTGTTTATTACCTGTTCCTCTAAGATGCAGAGAAGCCCAGTTCAACCCAGAAAAACCACCTCCACAGCTGGGACCACCCCAGAAAACCATCTCAATGCTTGGGAGTGACCCAGAAAACCATCTCATGCCAACGAAAGTGGCCTTGACATCATCTCCAAAGGTATCTTGCTGCCTTCCACAGGAGAAGGCAGCTCTGGGCAGGATCAGCCCATGGTGAGGGCAGGACTAGGGGAGGACAGGATCACAGCCCAGGCTCCTCAGGTCTCCACAGCCAAGGGAACTGTGGTGATTCACATCAGCTGGAGATCTGGATTTGGGTTTTAATTCCAGTTCCCAGCTGGCTTTTCATGTCCCAAAAGATAAAAGGCAGCAGGCGGTAAATGCCATCAGTAAATTGTCACCCAGATTAAAGTGCTCTTCTATTCCACTTGTGTTCTCTATCCCTCCTCGCCAGGCACGCACGCACACAAACAACAACAAAAAGGCCAGTCCTTGAAAAAATAAATAAATCTTGCCGAGGAGCAGCTCGCAATTAAAAATGCATTATGGAATTTCTTGAAGATGAGTTAGACTGGAGCTTGTACAGGTAGTGATGAAGGTGGGTTATAAATGGCCCCTGTCAAGCAGAAGAAAGGTTATAAAACCGCTATACTTCGTGCTTAAAAAAGAAAATCAATTTTCCATGTGAGCAAAATGCTGTATATATTAATAAAAGTTCAGGAGACCCTGGACCTGGCACTTGCTGAAACCAGCAGGGTCCTGATGGAAGATGGGCTGCTGAGCCTCGCTCACTCCTGGCTACTCAAGAAGCAAACTGCCCACAGGGGACATCAGAAAGATGCTTTATAGAGTCCTGGCCCACTCCATCCAAGGGTTGAGAAGTTCCTCTCCACCTCCTAGAAACCCTGCCCCATTTCCCTGCAGCAGCAGCACCAAAGCTGCTTCTGCTCTGCCTGCAGCAACCACGTCTTTGGGCATCCTTGTGCCTGACATCCCTCAGACTGGCTGCCCTGCCCTCAGCTCTGAAGCTTGGGTGGACTGGCAAACCTCAGCACCTACCTTGCAGGCACTGGATAAGGTGGGAAAGGTAGGCAAAGGAAGGTTGAGAGGCATGAGGCTTTTCTAGCCAAAGGATATTAGGACAAGGGGTGATGGTTTTAATCTAAGAGGGGAGATTTAGACTAGAGAGAAGGAAGGAATTTTTGATGCTGAGGGTGGTGAGAGCCTGTCCCAGGTTGCCCAGAGAGGTGGTGGCTGCCCCATCCCTGGAACCATTGCAGGTGAGGTTGGCCGGGGCTCTGAGCAACCTGCTCTAGTTGCAGATGTCCCTGCTCCCTGCAGGGGCGTTGGACTGGATGACATTTAAAGGTCCCTTCCCATCCAAACCATTCTGTGATTCTACATTGGCAGCAAAGGGCCCTGGAACAGGGTGCTGCCTGACTCTGCAGAGCAGGCAGGGCCCCAGAGAGGCAGCTTGGGAAGCAGTGGCCCTGCTGAGGCACGAAGCAGCAGAAGACCTGGGAGCAGGAAGCTTTCTAGCTGCATATACAGAATAAATACAAAGGAGAAGAGGGTACCCAGAACAATCTGTGCTTTTCACCACCGAGCTGCCTGGGACACAGCACCAGGGGAAGTGTTTGTGAACCCGTGGTTACAACACTTATCTCCTGCCGTGTCCTCTGTGTCTGCCATCCCCACTGCAACAATCAGAGCTCTGCAAACTGGCAGAAACAAATCTCCCCGGAGGACACAGGGGCTGCCTCCAAACAGCATCTTCTGCTCCACGGCACCGCGTCCTCCTCTGCTGCTCTCCCCACGCCAGTGGGGATGGGGAACTCTGGGACTCTGCCCAAGTCCCCTCTGGAGCTCCCGCGGGACCTTTCAGGGTGCTGAAGGCAACTGGATGGGATCTTAAGCCAGCAGGAACTACGGGAGCACAGCCAGGGGATCAGTCACGGCTTTTCTGAGCTGTCACTTGGGATTCTCACCCTGGCACTGACCCATGTGCTGAGCTCAGCACCTTGCCCAGCCCGCAGAGGAAGATGATGGCTCTTTCCCTGGGACTGAGTGAGCAGGTCTCCAGAGCCCTCCCTCCCTTAGCCCCACTTTGCTCAAGGCCACCCTTGGGTTATTCTTCCAGTTTGGGCTTTTAATCACCATGAAACACATTTCTTCTCTGTTTGTCATTATGCATCCTAACACGCATTAATTATGGCAGGCAAAGAGCTCAGCACAAGATCTACAAAAGCAAGCACCCCTTCCCCACCCATCCGTCCCAGCTCAGCGTGGGGCCACCTCTCCAGCCAGCTCTGGAGTTGCAGCAAGAAGCTCCCCAGGGACAGAAAGCTGTGGGAGCCAATGCACAAACATGGGAGGTGTCCCTGCTTGGTGGGGCTGGGAGAGATAAAAACAGCAGGGACAGTGAGCTGGGGGAACTGGGGAGCTCTGCTATTAGTGCCAACCAACAAAACCATGGGCAGATGGCAGGAGCAGAGCATTTGCCATCGGGTTGTCCCATCAATAGATCAGAGCAAGGGGAAAACTAAAGCCCATTTGGGGGCAACTATGCTCTTGCCCACAGCAATCAGAAATGACCCAGGAAAACGCTGGTTTGTGTTAATCCCGACTCCCCAGGCTGTGCTGGAGGGTTGGTCTGGGCTCAGTGGTGTGCTTACAAAACCAGCACTCGCTCTGCCTCTGCTGGGCTTTCATAAAGGGCCAGATCTGTTATTGCTGACATTGATTTGTCTGGCTCAGGCAGCAGAGAACCAATAATTATGGTGAGTTATAATCAATCCCCCATCAATTCAGCTGCAGTTCAATTTGTGATCTGCCTTGGCAGTGACACGGGATGGGGGCTGTGTCAGAAAATGATTAGAAAATCAATAAGCAACGTGGTCAATAACTCTGTCTGGGCAACCATGGGTGACACGTCCCTCCTTGATGGCAAGACGTGGTGCCCCAGCAGCCCCTGGCCAACCACCTCTGCACAGCCCTCGACCAGATACGGGATGGATCCATTTATCCAGGGAGGCAAAGGGATCCTACAAACTGTTAGTCAGCTGCTCAAAACAAAGCTGTTTGTGGTTTGCCATGTTAGACCCACACTGCTCAGGAACTCGCTTCAAACTCTCTGACCATCCTTCATCCATGGGTCTGTCAAGCAGAAATATCTCAAGAGCTTGGGAAGAGGGTCTGGTGCTTAATCCATGCTACGGAGAGGAAAAGGGAGGTAGAGGGAGACTCCAGCTCGTGGTCTGCTCTGAAAAGCCAGGGAGAAGCCGTTGCCATACAAATGTAATTCCACTGCCTTGTAAATCCACTCCATCTATGCAGGAGTGAATTGGTTTCTCTGTGACAACAGCCAGCCCCGAAAATTGCTCTTCAGATTGGAAAAAAACACTTAGTTTCTTGTCTTCTTGTGCATTAGCAGTGATAACATAGATCTCACAGGCTAAACATGACCCAGAGCTATGATGCCCTGACCGATGTGAAGGAAGAACCACTGGAAGCTCAGCAGGTTGGGCTGATGGCTCAGTGGGCACCAGCTTGTCCCCTCCAAGCTGCACTGTGCAGAGCATCCAGGGCTTGATTTTTCTCATTGCAGTCAGCAAACAGACTCTGAGTATGCACAGGGAATGGGTATGCTGAATAAGAAGGTGCTATTTTTACCTGGCTTTTGGAGAAGCATGCTTTTTTTCCCCTCTCAAATGACACATCCAAGGTGACATGGAGTGGCAGAGCTGGCAGGACCCGCTGCCACATGCCTGCTGCTACCAGAGCCAGCCTTGCTGATGCATGCAATAAAATGGGATTCCTGTGCCCACCACCATCACCCCAGCACAGTGTGTGACACCACGTGGCCTCCTGCCACCAGGACCCAGCACAGCCCCTCCACACACCATCATCTGCAGCACGGCCAGAGCAAACCCATCATCTTCAAGGGGAAACCAACCAAGCATCTGCTGAAACCCCTGCAAGATTCTGTCTTAGGAAAATAAGTATCTGGACGAGCCTCTGCGCACATTAGTGAGCAAAGGCCCCTTTTTTTTTTCCTTTTCTTGTTTACAAAGCTCATTAGCAGCCAAACAGATGAGAGGGTCATTGGAAATAAACCCTGAGTCTCATTACTGACATGGATTCCCCAGATGAGAGGACATCAGCTTTCCACCTGAGCTGCCTGCCAGGGTTTCTCAGCTCCTCTCTTCTGTTATTAAATTTTTTTAAAAAAAAGAATATTTAATAAAAAGTTTCTGTAAACTGCCCTTTTTATTATTCCGCTCTGTTGTCTCCACAATATCAGCCTTTTTTGTCAGAGAATTCTCCTGCACCAGGGTGTCAGGGGTGATCCTCCGGGTGCAGATGAGCCTGTCTCTTCAAAACCCCACAAAGAAGCTGCCACCAGCACCTAAGTCCTGGTACCACTCCAGGTACCACACACCCATGCCTGGATGGGTCTGGAGGAGAGACCCAGGACCCCGGCTCCATGGCTGGTCCATCTTGCCCAAGCTGCATCCCCAGCACCACTGTCTGAGGCTGCACAAACAGCTGGTGGCTCAGGACTGCAGAAACACGGAGATTGCAATGCCCAGAGGCCCTAATGACCTCGCTTTGTTTAGAGGCATCCTCACTCCTCCCCGAGGAACTGCTTCAGCATGAGACAAACCCATTAATCTGAGGCACTGCTGAGGTACCAGCAAGTGCCGGCATTTTAATGAGCTCCAAACTATGCGCTGGCATGTATTTTATTTGCTTGTTGGAGCTCAGAAATGATACAAATGCAGTAAACTCCTCTGTGTCTATACATATATATTCAGACAATATATGTATTCATTCAACAACAACTCCTGCCTTTGCTGCCTCAGCCCAGGAGGCCCTCGCTGAGCGATTCTCCTGAGCAGCAGCAGGACCAGAGCCTGGCTGTGCACAGCCCAGTCTCGGCAGGGGTGATTTATCCCTCCTCTCCTAATATTTTGGTAAAACGGGACAAAAAGCTGATCCCTAAAGTGCCTGTTGTCTCCAGGCAGCCTCTCTCCAGGGCCATCCCTGTCTCAGCTCCCCAGGACAGCGATGTCCTCACTGCAGCAGAGCCCCCCCCGACCCCTTGCTGCGGGGGAGCAGCCTTCCCGGAGGGGAACATTACAACACTTTTCTGAAAGAACAGGCATTATCTTCCCACTCCTTTCCCCTTCCCTCCTTTCCCCCTGCTTCCTTTTCCCTTTCAAGATCATCAATCATTATTTTAGCCTCAGAAAATCAAACCCATCTGTCTTGCAGGCTCCCCAGCACACACTGTGATAGCTCACGCCTCATGGGTTGGTCCCTCCAGGACAGGGGTTGGGGATCCACAGAGGAGACCAAAGCTCCAGGCAATCATAGAATCATTTGGGTTGGAAGAGACCTTTAAGGTCATCAAGTCCAACTGTTAAACCAGCACTGCCAGGTCACCATTAAACCATCTCCCTCAGCACCACAATAAGACAGCATCTCCTCACCTCCAGCCACCGCACAGCTCTCGCATGGACCCTCTTGGGCACTATGTGCATGTTTATACCTCAATTCAAAGTGGGATGGATTTGTTTCAAGCAGCTGGTGGGATGCTCTGTACATAGGTAAGTGTTCAGAGCTCCTGGAGCAAGGAAATCAAGCTAGTGGAAACTCTAGGCACTTCTCTTCCAGGAGTCACCAACAGCCCGTTTTGGGCTGCACTGGCATCTCCTGCCCATCAGGGCATTTCCCTTCATAGCCACACCTCCAAAAACCTTCAGGAGACCAGAAATTCAACTCCTGCCCCAGCTGACATCCAGAGTACAGCCCAGCCACAACACTGCACACCAAATCCTACACTCCAGCCCAAACCCAAAGACTCCAGCCAGGCAATGACCACAACACACGAAGCATCTCAGTCTGCTGGGGAGCAGAGGGACAAGAGCTGGTGCCAGTCAAGCCCTCCAAGGAACACTGCTAAAAAAGCCAACACTGGAGAAAACGGGGCTATTATCACCCAAACTATCTCCCCCCAGCACAGGCAGAGATCTCCAGCTCATCCTGGTGCTTCCCGAGCTATTGCTTTTAAATTTGGCCACTGCTTGCCAACATGGTGCAAGCTCCATCAGAGGGTGGGTGGTGGGCTCCTCACCCACCTCTCCACTCCCTGCCACGGCCAGATACCAACCCCAGCATTTTCCCCATCCCTTGCTTCTCTCTCTTCCTCAAATCCCATTGTCATCACAGGTCATTACCTGGCTTAATGAGATCAATCCAAAACTGCAGGTTCCTTGGGAGGGGGGCTTGAGTTGAGCTCAGGGGGCTTCTGCTTCCAACCATAATGTGCATAAGGAGTCATCTTCTGCTTCAAGGAGCCAGCTAAACTTTAAAGGCATTAGAAGAGAATGGTTTCCTTCCCACCTCCCTCTCCCTGGCGTGTGCATCTCTAACATGATTAGCAGGGTGCCTCATAAGGCAGGACAGATGAGTTTTTATTTTTCAATGAACAATTGTCTGTCAGAAAAATGCAGATTTGATGAAGCTTAAGTGCTTTGTGGTATTCCATCAATTACATCTCAAAACTCATTGGGAAATTAGGGGAGCATTTAGTTTTGACAAGGTTGAAATGTTTCAGTTTCCGCTGCCTAATTTTGTTTTTATTTCAGGCTGCACATTGGAATAACACAATATATAACATAAAACTCCAGATGATAGTGTTGCAATTTCACATTTCCCCCTCCTTCATAGGAAGGAGATGGTTTGAACTAAAATGCTCTGGAATTTTAAAATATGTGGAGGGTTTCTGCACAGCATTTGGGTTTGGGTTGAAACTCCCAAATACCCATTTCTCCCCAAGAATATCAGTTCTTAGCACCATCCACTTCATTTCAAAGTGCCTCCCCACCCACCATGGTCCCCAAGCCACCCCTGGGTGACTTAGTAGCCACTGCCCTGCTCCTTCCTTTCTAATCCCATTTCTAATCTGAATCATTTCTAATTCTGCATAGTGCTGAGCCAGCCAAACTCCCTCCTGCCAGACGGGCTGACCCCGTGATGGTGGAAAGGAACAGTTCACAGCATCCTTCGAGGCAAACCAGACTTTTTCCTTGCTCAAATTAGAAACAAATCTGTGCTAGAGGAAGCTCAGCCCGCGAGCAGGAACATGGTGATGATCAGCAGGGGCTCGTGTCTGTGCACAAGAGCAGTGCCTGCTGCCTGGGCTCAATGGGTTCTTCTACCTCTTGCTGACACCTCTCCCAAGGTGGGACAGACCCTGGAGCACAGCAACGTTGTGAGCCCAGTCACATCCGCAGGATCACAGAATTGTTGTGATTGGAAAAGACCTTTAAGATCATTTAGCTGAACTGTTAACCCAGCACTGCCAGGTCACCACTAAACCACCTCCCTCAGCACCACATCTCCACAGCTTTGGAATCCCTCCAGGGGTGGGGACTCCACCACTGCCCTGGACAGTCTGTTCCAGGACTTTGGTCCCTTCCAACCTAAACCAATCTATGAATCTATGACTTAACAAGCCTTTCAGTGAAGAATTTTTTTCTAATATCTACAACGTCTTTGGCCTCCACGACACCAGTCATTCTCTTTTAAAAAGATGAACTCTCCAACATCTGCAGGCATCACAGATGCTGCAGAACCATCAGACCACACCACCTACACCCACCTGCACTTGTTGCAGTGAAGCTTCTCATGCAGCAGGGAAATAAGGGCCCTAATTCTGCTGCTGCCTTGGTGTGGGACCCTGAGCTGCCTTTCTCACCACAGGCTGGGCAGCTCATGCTCTCCAGCTTCTCCAGCAGGTCATCACAGTGATGAGACCCCACCCCAAGAGGCTCCACAGGACTCAGAGACACCTTCGCTGCATGCCTGTACCCACCTCTGCCTCCTCCTGTGCTGATGGCAATAATGCCCAACATTCTGGAGGGGAACCAACCACCTCCTCACCCAGCTCATGTGCTAAGATCAAAGCTCATTTTCCTTGGGGGAAAAAAAAATCTCATTCCTCTTATACCCTTGGGGCTGCAATCCCACCTTGCTGGGGCTCACAAATGGACACAGCCATGGGGCAGGAGATACAAACCATCCCCCCTCTCCCCGGGTGGACAAGAGGACTGGCATCAGTGAGAGAGGCTGAGCTGAGAGACAGGTGGAGAAACCTGAATTTAAGGCACATTACAGGTGTTTCTTTCAGTCCCTCAGGGCCAATTCACAGGTTTTCATCTCAAACTATAAATCACCAACACACGAGGGTTAACACCTTTCCCTCCTTCAGCATCCTCCCTCTGGGCTAAGCAGCTACCACCGTGCTGGTAGAAGGGATCAGTGATAAATATTTCTTTACTGGCAATAATCTGATTTATTCCCCCAGCAGTTTCTCCTGGACTGCTGTGATCCCTGCAAGATGTTACAAAACACACACTGGACTCAATCTGCAGAGTGGAGCCACCACAGAATCACAGCATCATCAGGATTGGAAGGGACCTCTGGAGATCATCTCATCCAACCCCCCTGCTCCAGCAGCTCACCCAGAGCAGGGGGCCCAGGATCATATCTAGGCACCTTTGGAATCTCTCCAGAGGAGACTCCACAATCTCTCTGGGCAGCCTGGGCCAGGCTCTGCCACCTTCATAGCAAAGAAGTTTCTCCTCCTGTTCAGATGGAACCTTCTGGGTTCCAGTTTGTGCCCGTTGTCTCTTGTCCTGTCACTGGGCACCACTGACAAGAGTCTGGCCCCATCCTCTTGATCCCTTTAGCTACTGATCAGCATTGATCAGATCCCCTCTTATCACCAGACTTAGAGAAGCTCACTGGGATTTTGTTTTCTTGGGAAATGTCTGAGGCTTCTTCAGACCTGCAGCAATTCTAGGGTGCAATGAGGAAAAGTAGCATGGAAACAGTTTTTCTAGAGCTTGCAGATTGTTCTGTGATGCTGCAAGGCAGGGCTCAGGCAAGGCTCCAGTTAACACCACCAAGGTCTTAGCAAGGTTGCAGCTTATACTTCTTAAAATTACCCAGATAAAAAAGGCCTCCGATAAGAAAAAAACTGCAGAAAACCTTTATGCACTAATGCCATCTACTGGGTACAGGTGAAAACAACAGAAAAGCCACGAGATGAGGAGCAAAAAGGGCCCCATGGGAAGCGTGGGATGGAAGTTGGGGAGCTGCCTCCTCACTGCAGAGCCTTTGGAGCCTTTCAGGTGACAACTTCCAGCAAAGCAACGTCCTCTTTTCTCCTTCATGAGCCCAAGGAGCCTGTCCTCAGAGACACTCCCCCACCAGCTGCAAGCAAACCGCCCTTGACATTTTAACCAAGTCCTTTTAAGGCCAAGCAATTAGGTAATGGCAGAGCCCAGGCTGCTAAAAAGCCCGAAGATAAATGCATCCCTAGTCCTTGCCAAATTACTGGGAGCTGTATTAAGGGCACGAAGCAACTGGTAACAGATGATGATTATATATTAAAGGAATAAGAAATCTCTGAGATTTGTGCTGGTTCCTGGTTTGCTGCGAGGCTCCAGCTCTGCTGTGTATTAATTGCTTACAAGGCCACATGTATATTTTATGCTCAGTACCTGCCTGGAACATTTGTTGGACTTAGCCTTGATTGATGAACCACTGATTATATACTTCTGTGGTCCTCAGCAAATTAATAAACTGTTGACTGGTAAAGATTAACAGCGTGTCACGATTTGAGGAGCGGCGTGCAGGGGAGAGCTGAGGCAGACCTACTGCTAAAATTAGTACGTGAGTGCTCCCTGAACTCTATAAAAAGGGGATAGCTTAATTAAATTACATCCCGATATTGCCCATAGCACTTACCAAATTGGCAAATTGAGTTCACGGCAGTTCAGCTTTAAAACTAACCGACATCCCTGAAAATTTGCAGCAAACGACCCCATCCTTGCTCTCACTGGAAGCCGAGCTCACACCCATCAGGTTTTGGGAGCAGGGGTGGGATGAGGAGGGGACATATTGGCCAGCACAGGGACTGCTGCAGAAGGTGTCATGAAGTCACACGCTGGGGCTGTGATGAGCTCCAAATCACAGAATCATTCTGGCTGGAAGAGACCTTTAGTTTAATCATTAACCCAGCACTGCCAGGGCACCACTAACTCATGTCCCTCAGCACCTCATCTCCAAGCTTTGAAACTCTTCCAGGGATGGGGACTCCACCACTGCCCTGGCCAGCCTGGGACAGGGCTTGACAACCCTCATGGGGAAGACATTTTTCCTAATGTCCAACCTAAAATTCCCCTGGTGCAGCTTGAGGCTGTTTCCTCTTGTCCTATTGCTTGTTTCTTGGGAGAAGAGCCCGACCCCACCTGGCTCCAACCTCCTGTCAGGGAGTTGTGCAGAGCCAGAAGGTCTCCCCTGAGCCTCCTTTTCTCCAGGCTCAACATCCCCAGTTCCCTCAGCTGCTCCTTACCACACTTGTGCTCTAGACCCTTCCCCAGCTTTGTTGCCCTTCTCTGGACATGCTCCAGGCCCTCAATGTCCTTCTTGGAGTGAGGGGCCCAAAACTGACTCCAGAATTTGAGATGAGGCCTCACCAGTGCCAACTCCAGGGGGACAATCCCTGCCCTGATCCTGATGGCCACACTAGTGCTGACACAAGGCAGGATGCTTGTATTAGGATGCTCAGCTCCCATCACTTGTAACCCCACTCAGCACCATAAGCATGACCTGGGGCCGGAGGCAGCGCTGCCTGCCCACCCCTTGGGCTCTTCCCCAGACAACAGCCATGGACCACAGTCAGAAACATGGGACAATGTCCTCCAGACCTCTGCTCACACCCCTGCCATTGCTGGAGACCTACAGGAGGGTGATGAGTGTAAAGCACTGCATAGGGTTGGGAGAACCAGAAGGGATGGAGCTCTGTGCCCCTGCTGTCAGCACAATGGGAAGCAGGGAGAGACGTGGACCAGAGCTGGAATGCAGCAGCCATCTCCAACCTCCCCAAGGAGCTCAGCTCTGCTGTCCTCAGGCTGCAGCTGGGACTGAGAAGCTGGGGAACTGGGGATTTACCCCATGACTGGAGGCTGTGGAGAGGGGCAGAGCAGCCTCATGCTCCTGCAGTGGGGAGAAAAAGGAGTGAAGAGCAGAGGGAGGAGAGATGGACATCTCTACAGCTGTCCCTGACCCCTGGGGATGCATGGCTGCATGGAATGATGCTGGGGGTCAGGGATCCCCATGGGTCACCTCTCATGGAGGGGATGCACCAGCTCTTGCTGCTTCTCCTTTCTCCCCCCACTGCCTGCTCCACACGTTCCATTCTCTCTGCACAAACCCTCAGTTCAGCTCCACAGAAGCAGGGGGGTTATTTTCCCCAAGTGTCACAGTTTTCAATTCCTGCCTCGCCGCATGGTGAGCGCCGGGCCTGTAATTTATTGACAATTTCTATCTTAATATACCCTGACTTCTAAAAAGAGGCATCTCTTCCCAGCAGCGTGGGGCGACGGGAGTCCCAATTGCTTCTGACAGTGTCTGGGAGGCACGCTGGCATTCAGAGCTAAAAAAAAAGGGGGGGAAAGCCCCCAAAAGGCCAGTAAGGCAGCTGCTCCCTGGAAATGGGAACAAAGGAAAACAACAATGGGAAAAGAAAGGAGGAAAGGGAGAGGAGTGGCGAGGGGGAGATGGCAGCAGGCGCTGCTGGTGACACGTCAGGGCTGTTGTGTTAAATGGCCTTAACAAGCAACCCGAGAAGGGGATAATGAAAATGCCACCCCCGGGACAGCTCCGCTCCAGCCTGACCTTTCCCGCTGCCGTGTACAAACATCTTCAATAAATAAAGAGACACTTAACTCCCGCCTCTGCCCAGATGGGAGGGATGGGGAGACGGAGGATCTGTCTGCGGTGAGAGGGAGGGGAAGGGGCAGAGGGGTTGGGGGGGTTTTGCAGTGGGTGAGGAGCTCTGGACCCCCCTCAGCGGTCACCACCCACCGCCTGGCACGCAGAGGCTCCTACACCAGCCAGATGGGATGCTCCAGGTTCCCCCCACCTTCCCAAGCTTTTCCCCTCCTGTCTCTGCAAGTCATACCAGACTCGCACAAGCTCTGCACGCAGGGAGTGGTGGCTCTGCTGTTGGAGGAGATGGGTTAGAGCTGGGAGAGGTGCTGAGCTCTGCTGCTCCCATCTAGAACAACAGCAAAACCCCTCCATGCATCGATAGCTGGGAACGACTCAGAGCCTCTGCCCAAAACTAATGGTCTAGGGTTTGAGGTCTTCTGGAAGGGGGAGCTGCAAAACCTGGGACTCAGTAGATTGTCTGGCACTTCCAGAAACAAATCAAAGCTCTGAGGGTGTCAGAGGAGCCTAGAGGGGAAGAGGATGGGGAGATGCTTCATCTTTCTCCCACGCTGGGAAGCAAAAGGCAGGAGAAAAAGCCAGACTGCTGCCAGCCCGTGTTCTCTTGACAAGCAGGGAAATGACCATCAGCCTCAAGCAATTTTCTTTTACTCATCTCAGCCCCTGGGCTCCTCCCCTGAGGTCCTTAAAGTCTATGTGATCTGCCCTGAAGGCCCCAGGGCTGGGGGGAGCCCACCATCAGCACACACATCCCCATGGCCACATGCCTGGAGATGGAGCAGGCAATGTCCTCCTCTGGAGGGACAGCCCTGGGGGCAGAAGCTGTGGTACCTACCACGCAGCCCGTCGAGTCCACCTTGCGATCCGAAACACACTTGAAGTTGCGGGTGCAGCCACCGTTGTTGCGGGAGCAGTCGCGGACCGGCCCGAAAGAGGACAGCAAGTCATTGATGGTCTCAAAGTAGGTGGACAGCATCGCTTCTTCCCTTGGAGAGAAAAAGCACCGTTAGGGCTGGCAGGGAGCTGGCAGCACGTGGCATGGGCAGGGAAAGCTGCTCTGGCAAAATCGTGGTGTTCTGATCAGCAAAAGTGAGTAAAAGGAGACTTCTTGAGAAAATTAAGGCCTTATGATTATGCTATAGAATCATAGAATTCATAGAATTGTCAAAGTTGGAAGGGACCCCAAAGATCATCTCGTTCCAACCCCCCTGCCATGGCAGGGACACCTCCCACTAGAGCAGGTTACTCACAGCCCCATCCAACCTGGCCTTAAAAATGTCCAGGGATGGGGCTTCAACCACCTCTCTGGGCAACCTGTGCCAGTGTCTCTCCACCCTCCTGGGGAAGAACTTCTTCCTAATGTCTCATCTGAATCTACCCACCTCTAGTTCTGACCCATTCCCCACAGTCCTACCACTACCCGACATCCTAAAAAGTCCCTCCCCAGCTTTCCTGTAGCCCCCTTCAGATACTGGAAGGCCACAATAAGGTCTTCTCGGAGCCTTCTCTTCTCCAGACTGAATAACCCCAACTCTCTCAGTCTATCCTTGTAGGAGAGGTGTTATATAAAATAAATTTGCTGCATAACTCTGTGATCCTTGGTGAAAATCAACCAGTTATGAGGTTTCAAAGATCCTATCTAACATTTTCATGCAAGTTGACAACTATGAAACACTTCGTTAGTAGCCTGGAGTTTATGTGTGAATCCAACTCTATAGCAGACAACAGCATAACCACAACAGGGAAACTCCTGCAAGGCCAAGCCTCCCTGAGCACCCACAGCTTGTCCACCACCCAAGGACACTGCCAACACTGAAAAGCCTGAAACTTGGCTTTGCACTTGCTGGGATGTGGGGGCTCATCCCTGTACTTGGCTTCAAGGAGCAGGAGACCTGGAGCAGAGGACACAGTGATGGGTTCAGGCTCTGCTGCACTGCCCCAGCCCATGAGGAGCTCTGCAGAGCCCCGGGCATGGCCAGGCTGTGACATCCCCTTCTCAATCAAGCAAGAAGTGTAAATGCCTGTGAATCCAGTGGCCATGGGAAGCCTTGGGAAGCTCCCAGCGCTGCTGCTCTGAGCTGCGCACGCAGCAGGTTCTGTCCGTGACAGTGTTCAGACAATTTGCTTTCTGCTGGGTTCCTGCAATGGCAACACAAATGCTCATCAAGAGCTTTGAGCATCTCCAAAGTACTTTCCATCTTCAAGGCACGTTTTATATATTAACTGATACATGCAACTCATCCTGGGCACCAGATCCCGTCACCCTCTGACCGACGGGAGAGACAAAGTGACCCAAGGTCACAGATGGCCATGGACTTGACCTCCACGGGCTACTTATTAGCTCTTTATATACAAGAAGGTGCAAAAAACCACTGACCCTCTGACCTTAAAATACCCTTGGAGGTAATGCTGGGAGTCACAGGGGGGGTTATTCCCCTTTAGCATCTCCCTTGCTCTCCTCAGCACCTAAAAAGCCACACAAAGACCCAATGCCTGGTGCTAGTCTCCCTTTTGGGGAGGGTTTTAACTTGAAAACCAGGTGCTTGGAAATAGAAGAGTGGTGGAGGAGGATCCAGCAGCCCTTGCAGACCACAGCACTGCTGTCTTGGACCAGCCTCCCATTCTCTATCAGCAGAGGGTCCCTGCACACACCCCCCCCCACCCCCATCACACTCACACACACAGCCCTGCAAACACCAAATGCTCGCAAAAACCATGAGTCAGGCATTAAAAAAATATATAATGAGATTGGCACCAAAATGATGAGATTTTGAAAACAAATCAGTCACTGGGTGGTGGGTTTTTACCTCCCCTAAATTTGCCTCCTGCTTCCGAAGCCTTTAGGGCGTGGATTGAGCTCCTCCCTGAAAACCTGAGGGCTAGAAACTACCCAGAGACCAAACCCAAAGAAATAAAGCCCTATACAATATTGGTGTTGCAGATTCCAGATTTCCAGGCAATCACAGGGTTCCAGAAGCTGGGATTTTCCACAAAGAAAACACCATAAAACCAGCAAGAATGGGTAAATTGTCACATCCCCACCTGGATGGAGGTGGAGGGCAGCTTCTCCCCTGCCAGGGTAGCTCCATGCCCACCATAGTGCCTCTGGTTCCAACTCCCACATACCAAACTCATGCCTGCACTGCCTGCTTTCACCCCAATTAATGTTTCCCAATTAACTTTTCCCTCTTGATGATCATGCTTCTGATATTCCCCCTTTCTTGGCCCATCTTCTAGATTTTCCAGTATTTTTGGAGCTGAGTCTCCCTCTGTCCTTTCTTGGTGATATTTCAAATATCTTTAGAGGCCCTTTTCTATTAGCACTCTGTTCCCACCAGAATTTGCAGCTCCTCTGAAGTGAGGGAGTGAGAAAGGCAGAATATATTAGATCAGGGCATGTATTTCTGCTGGAGAGATGGGGGAGAGAAAGGGCATATTATTTACTAACTAAAACCACTGTTTATTAACGTAGGGAGAATTATTTTTAAAAACCCCAACAAATCATGACAACTCCTCCACTGCCCACCTGGAAAGCTCAGCCCCATCTGCTCCTCTCCAGGGGTTTCTCATTGTAGGTGGACTGCAAGGGAGAATCTTGTCTCTGTCCTCCCTCCCAGCTTTTCCATGTGGCCCCCAACCAACCAGACCCTCCTGCAGCTCCCATTGCCCTGGAGGGAGAAGGTGAGGAGCTACAGCTGCCTTGGGTGGTGGAAAGGAGATGCTGGGGCTGGATTCTCGGCTGGGGTAGCTCTGGAAAGAGCTGCCAGGAGAAGCCAGCTCATCCCACATGGCACCGTGCTCCCAGGCTGGGGCTGGCATGGGCAGCTCATCACGCTTTTAATTAAAACCTGGAAGCATAAACAGACCTTCTGCCCTCAGGAGGATCACAGAATCATCAGGGTTGGCAGGGACCTCTGGAGATCATCTCATCCAACCCCCTGCTCCAGCAGCTCACCCAGAGCAGGCGGCCCAGGATCATGTCCAGGAATCTTTGAAATCTCTCCAGAGAAGGAGACTCCACAACCTCTCTGGGCAGCCTGGGCCAGGCCCTGCCACCCTCACACCAAAGAAGCTTCTCCTCCTATTCAGATGGAACCTCTTGGGTTCCAGTTGGTGTCTACTTCCCTTGTCCTCTTGATGGGCACCACTGACAAGGGTCTGGCCCCATCCTCTTGCCCCCCACCTTTTAGATATTGATCAGCATTGATCAGATCCCCAGATGGAAGCCACTTTATTAGCAGCCTGGAATTGTGTGGGAATCCAATCCTATACCAGACAACAGTGAATCCACAGCAATGAAACTCCTCCTGAACATTCCACAGCGAAGCAATGGGAGCCTCACCCTCTGAAATCATGCCTGGCCTAACCACTGACCCCCGACAATGCACGAGCAGGGGCTGCTGAGCTGGAGTGGGTCATGAAGCTTATTAAAATATTAACCTCGCTGGAAGGTGGGGCAGCAGAGCTGGTGGGAAGGGTTCAAATGTCACCTACTTGAGGAGCTGGGTGATGGTGCTGCCTGTGAATAGAGGGAGAGGTCTGCCTGCAGACATCACCTCTGTGCTGGCCATTGTCAGAGAGGCATCACTTCACCATGGCACCCTGGCCAGCAGGAGGTCAGCAGATGAGAGGGCTGATGTGACTCTCAGAGCAGGCTGGGAGCAAACTTTGCTTTCATCTGCCTCTGGAGGGGCTGAAGGAGCTGAGCCTTTGGCACTGCCAGACTCAGCAGCTCCTTTTAGTGTTGGAGAGTGGAGAGCAATAATTAATTATCCACCTCCCGCAGTGACTATGAGATGGGCGATATGGAACAGATGATTTCCCAGTCATGCAGCTCTGGTGGTGACCCTGCCCATCCCTCCCTGACTGCTGTATGGGACCAGAGCCCAGGCTGGCCCTGGGGAGCAGGCAGTGCCAGGGCAGGGGATGCTTGAGGAGCAATGGCAGCATCTGGCCACCACTGCATGGTGCCCACCAGGGCAGCTGTCCCTCCCCACTGCCGGGCACTGCTGGATCAGACCCACCCTGATGGATGAATCACTTTCCCTGCAGTAATGAGCTGCCTGCAAAAGAACAGCTTTTTTCTCTTGTTCTCCATCTATCCATACTGAATTGCACTGAGCAAACCTCAGATCTGTTCTGACAAGAGAAGATGGGCTCTGCAGTTCACACTGTGCCTGCAGCACACCTGAGAGCCAGGGGAAGCTGCCCATGGCCCTGGCCAGACCCAGGCCCTGAAACCACAGGGACTAGGCAGCACCTCCCAGCACGCTGGGAGGACTGGGTAATTCCCCACCACCCTGAAGCAGACGCCAAGTCCTGTCATAAAGGTCATTTTGGAGCAAGCGACCTCATTTCTGGTGTCAGATTCTCTCTCCAAGCACAGGCACATCTATGAACACATGCACATGCTCTTTCTTTAACTCTCCAGCCCTTCCAAAGACACAGCAGATGCTCAAATAATACACCTCGAAATGAAACACGCTCCCCTCCCTACCAGGACCCACTGATCACACACCCAGCATCCATAAACCCCACTGTTCCAACAACTCCTATTGCCACAAAAGGTCAGTGTGGAGCACAGCAGCAGAGCTCTCCATGGGACTTGGGTAGCAGACTATGGCAGCCATCCTCACCCAGCCCTGTGCCACCTCCCAGCACCTGCACTCGCCTCAACTCCCTCAAAAAGCCTTTTCTCCACCCTCCCCCTTTATTCCTGGCCTTCATTAAAGAAGCAGATGCAGTGACAAATATCACCGGGGGTTATTTATTCATGAAATACCAACACCACACAATTCTCAAAGCCTCCGAAGGACTCATCTCAGCATAAGCTCCTGAGCTTCACAGTAGCTCTTCTCTCCAGCTCATCCTGGGAAGGGATTAGTGGGCGTTATCCAGCTCAGCTGCCCCTTTTTATTGCCTGCTAATGGTTAAAGACTTCGATGTCTTACAAAGTTAACTATGGCTGAGAAAAACAAAGAAAAGGATGTGAGCTGGAGACTAAGCCAGCCTGCTCCTCCATCTGCTTCCTTGAGCTGTGTTTGGAGAGGGATCAGTGAGGAGATTTGGGGTTCATGAGTTCCTAGAGACAGGGCTCACCAGCAGCAAAAGGCATGATGCTGTCACCTGCGGCTTGGTCCCAAAGGAGGGACTGCTCCAGAGCAAGGACCCAGAACCACCTGGCACAACCCGGCCAGGGTGTCTTGTGTCCAGCACCTTACGCTGCTTCTTGCTTGGCAAGACCCCACTCAAGGAGGAATTTAAAAACTGATGCGCTTCCAAACCAGGACAGAGCGACTTACACCCAGATGCTGAATCCTGCACCCAACAGCTGCTTGCCTGAGCAATTCTGACCAGCTTTGGCCACAAAACTTGTGCTTCGCTGTGAGGCTTGAGAAAGAGCTGCTCTCCTCGCTGCAGAGAGCCCACCAGAGAAGTGTCCCCCTGAGCAGACCTTGCTCCCTTTTCCCGTTATGATCAGCCAGGGGCTAAACCTGGACATCTGTCTTTCACCTTTCCTCCCTGCTCAATCTCACCCAGAGTTGGCTTTACCTGGAGGGACACCCACCCTCTGCCCCATGGGTGCTCATGTGGGAGCCGTGACTGCTTCCAAACTCCATCCAGTCCCAAAATGTGCAGCTCAAACTGAGCATCCATCCTTGCAGGGCAGTTTTCAGGAGGAGCTGGATGCCTGCCCTGAGTGAAAATGTCTCTGAGGAGACCCCAAACACAGCTGAGAACCTGTAACAGCTGAAGTCCCCATCCACCGAGGTTATTTCCCCCCCAGCACATCCTCCCTCTGACCATCGCTTGTGCTCTCACCTATTCCACTCCTGCCTTTCTCAGCTCCTTTTCTCCTCTCCCTCACATCTTTTTCCTCCACTAACCCCCCACTTCTCTCTGCTAATCCGGCTGGCGCTGAAATCATTAGTGAGGCTGCCGAACTCTTCCCTGAGTTTCAGAGTAAACCGCTCAAAGATATTAATGGGATCGGTGGAAGTGGGACCTGCACGAGCCTTTTTGCTGTGCAAATCATCCTGCCTCTGTTTTGTCTGCAGCCAAGTAGGCTGGAAACTTCTTTACCAGCCATGAATTGCAAATGCTGGGTAGAAGAGGGTTAGCCAGCAAGGGTAGCTCTCAGCTCCAGGCTTGAAATATCAAACTGGAGAGGGAATTACAGATCGTGTCAGAAACAAAGTTAACTCAGCTCTTCATTCCCAGCTTCCTGCACTGAAACGCTTGGGCTTGTTAAGGCTGGGAAAAAAACCTGAGTATGTTCACACAATGCCCAGAAAAATTCATCCCAGAGCTGGACATGAAGGGTCTGCCTGCTCGACACGTGTGCCCAGCTGAGGGTGTACTGCAAAACTCATCACCATATTTTTTATAAAAGCATTACATATAACCAATAAAAACCCCAAACTGCATCTGCAAAGCATTCAGAAGTGAATTGTTGGGATCTGGGACCCCAGCTGCGAGCAGACCCCCTGGGACCCCTCAGGATCACTTTCCGTGGCCTCAGCCCCGCTCTCAGCACATGATATTCTCACTTGCCCCCAAGGGCAGAGCCATCCCTTTCCCTGGGGCTCTCCCCTCCTGGGAACCCACCACCCACGAGCCCCAGCCTCTCACAAGCCTCAGTTTATACTCACACCTTCTGTGCACTGGGCATTATTTTCTTCACACTTCAGACGGGGAACCAAGGCAACAAGAAATGAGGATTAAAGGTGCTCGCCACTGTTGGGTGTCCAACTGGAGATGCTTTCAAAGTTATTTTTAGTACTTTTAGCACTTCCCGTGCTCACAGTACAATTCCAGCCAGGTTTGATTGCACCACAGGCTTGGCTGCTCCATACAGAGGGCCATGCAGTCAAACACCCAAATTACAATGAACATGCAATAAATGGTCACTTGAAAAAAGTGGTCTCCAATTTAAAAGCCACAGAGCATCTTTTTTTCCAGGATTTCAACCCTTTTCTTTTTTTATTCTGCCTGCAATAAGAGACCACTCTCTCTACAGCCCTTTCCTGCACCCACTACACCATTTACCACTGTCTGTAGTTAATGCAGCAAACATCTCCTGCAGCACCAAGCCATGAACATCTCCTGAGCAAGTCCATCCACACCTGGACCAAGCTGGGATGCTGTGGAAAAGTTAATCTCCAGCCCTGGAGCTGGAGGACCCAACAAGGTGGTGGCAGCTTCTAACTTGGGGACTTCACAGTCAGACTTTTGGTGTGGTTAAGCTCATGTCTTCAACCAGGTTTCTGAGCGTGGTGCCTGAAGATGTGTGTACAAGGAGTGGATTTATAATTTTATGCAGAAAAATGGAGTTTCTGCCCAGTGCACCCACAGACACTTTTCAGCCACTTTAATAGTGCTGGGACATTTGAAGAAAAAGCACCATCCAGGTCCTAAACTGGGAGAAATCCTCCTTACTGGAGTGACACAGCAGGAGGTGCTTCAATGGAGCTACAATGACAGAGCACAGCTGATGAGCTGCTTACTACAAATGTTCTGGATAGTCTCACTTCTCGTGGTAACACTACAACAAACACTTGCAAAAACACTCTCCAAAAACCTTGAGGTTGAAAGTGTGAAAAATTCCCTACCATGCTTCAATAATTCATCCTAGAGGCTCGATAAAGCCATCACTCTGCCAGAGCATTTTGAAGCTCACCTCGGCAACTGGAAGGGCCAGAAATTTAATTACAGCAAAGCAAAGCAAAACCAAACACACTGGAATAAAAGCAGGCTCAGAAAGCCCAGCACACATACTGGGGGATGCTGGGGCTCACTGGGAACCCCCCCACTCTGTTCCAGCCCCCTTGGAGGTGGCGTGGCTCTGCTGTATGAAGGACCAGGATGTTACGGATGAGATAAAGAAGAGAGTTTTAATTTTGAGCATTTTTTCCCATTTCAGGGAAGCATCACAGTTGCCACTTCCACTCTGCACAAGCCAAAGGCAAATGCAGGTGGTGCTGGCTCAGTCTCCCAGGCAACCCCAGCACTGGGAGCGTTAACAAAAAGCACACGAGCTTTAATAGGGATGATAAAGCCCAGTCAGTAAGTGCACTGGAAATCACACGTGTCAGCACCTGCTCCACCAGGGCTTGCAATTAATCCCAGATTTGGCGGGTTGCATTTCCCACCTGGTGGTGGTATCATCAGGATGCTCCTGAGAATCAGGCACCTTGACAGCCAAATGAGGGACTGATGGGATGAGGTGGTACAGGGGCTTGGAGCACAGCAAGTGCTCTCGGTGGGATAGAAAACCCCACACTAAGCACCTGGGGACACCAGCTGAGTGGAGAAATGGCTTTCCAAGCACTGTGTTCCACCCTGACACAGCCAAAGGGATGGGCATTGCCCTAGATCCCCACCAATCTGCTCTACGTTTAGTTAAGGTACAGCTTTCCCAGCCGTTTGCGAGGTCTCAGGCTTTATCCTCCTGTTTTACACCTTTCTGGAGCCCTGACAGCCATGTCTTGGCAGGTCACAGGGGCACACTGCACCAGGCAAATGTCCCTGCTCCTGCACATTTTCCACCAGCCTCTCATTAGCTTCATCAGGAGCTAATTCATCAAGACAAGGACAGGACTGTCTCTATTTTGAAGGTATCCAGCACTGACAAAATGACTTTCCCCTTTCCATGCAACTGCAGAGCCCCAGCTACCTGCTGGTATTACCACAACTGCTCCTATCACCCCAGCTAATGGTCCCAGCTTCAAAGGAATGTTGACTATATCACCAGCCAGAGCCAGACGTACCTAATTCAGCTTTATTAACTTATCAAGTTATGAAGCACATGAAGTTATCTGAGATGAGCCTGACCCATCCCTTTCCCTACACTGCTTCCCCAAACTTCAACCGCAAAGAAAAACCCTATAATGTGAAATCTCAAAGCCCAAAAAATGGCAGCAAACCAGAAACACAGGAAAAGCCCAGTTGCAACATCTGAAGAAATTAAACAATAAAAACCCATAGCATTTAGACCAGCAGGAACAGAAAGCTCCAGGCTCAGTGAGGAGCCCCTCACACCACTGCACTTACCAACCAACCCTTTTTGGAAAGGGGTTCTGGGCAGCTCCAAATATCAGTAATTCTAAACAATTAATGGTAGTGAAATCTGCTTGTTCAACACAGAATCAGTAGTAGTAGTAGGCATTAATTGATTGCAATTGCACGCTAATTAACTCACAAAGTAATATGTTTAACTAGCAAAATGGATGACACCACTGGCACAGGGGTTATCAGCAAAGGCAGCAATGCGTAATTAAAAAACACATAAATGAAGATTATCAAATCATTTCTCTATGCTAATGAGTATTTTTATTAGTTCTGTTTGCCCAGCAATTCCCTCCATCCCATCCTCACAAAACATCCCTTTCAAAATAGGAATGTGTGAATATATTCCTGGCTTCACTTTAGAAATAAAAACCAACTGGAAGGTATTTTTTATGTTCAGAGAGAACATGGTGATAACGAGGAAGGAAAAAACCTGCACAAAAGGGGCAGTGAGAGACCACAGGGAGGGCTCGTGGCTCGTCACAGCCAAGCTGCTCTGAGACCTTGCTGGTGCTGCTGGCAAGACCTTCTGCAGGCTGCTGTGAAAGGAGGCATCCAAAAATACCTCTGCCACCCCTACCAATTAAACACTGACCTTGGCACTGCACAAGTGGTGGCCAGGAGTCCTGTGGGCTTATCTAGAGGGATGGAACAAAAACTCATCATGTTATAGGAGGATAAGAGGGGTGAGGTGGGGGGAGAAAGGTGGTTTAATGTTGATTAAACTCCCAGTTCTGACCCCAGGACCACGTGTTGTGACCAGGGGCAGGGACCCAGGAGGACAAGAGAAGCCATCCCAGTGCCAGACCCTCCATGGGGTTCCCACTTAGGAGCTCAGCAGGGAAGTGACACGAGCTCTGCTGTCATCCCTGCCTTGCAACCAACTCCTCGGATGCAACCAGCCCTTCCTGCAGCCCTGCCACCCAAATCCAGGGCAGCTGCCAAATGCAGCACCCCACAGTTCAATTTGCAGGGAGCAAGGCTCCCCATGGGGGATGTCACACCCAGGCTACCCCCACTTAGATGGTGGGATCTTGGCTGGCAAAGGGATCGTGCAGAGCATCTGCTCTGCAACCCAGACCCAGACCAAATCTCCTAGGAAAGCCCACGTTAGCAGGGGTGCAGATGATGGGCAGTGAGGCACCAAGGTCCATCAGGCACCTTGTCAACAGGAGCCACTGCCATGCAACGTGTGTACACACAGGTCTGGGCACGCAGGAAAAGCAGAATAAAGGAAATTATAAAGGTTGCAATGTCACATACTCCAAACTTAAGGAAATGTGAGAACTAAAGTTGCCAAGGCAACCTTAATGCAGTCGCTGGTAATTATGCACTTTGATGAAGGTGTTTATTGCAAGACCACATGGAGCAGGGTTATCTGAAGGACCTATCTCTCCCCAAACACCAAAGGTGATGGTGCTGAGCTGTAGCCAAGTGCCTCTGGGTACCCGAAACAGTCTGGAGCTCGGTGTTTAGGCATCCCAAAAACCACCCCTGGGTACCATGGAACACCAGCATGCAGCTCAGTACCCTACAAACAACTTCATCTGCAGCTTCTCAGCATCTTGTTTACTCTTGGTTGGAGGACACATATCTCCTGCTTTATTGTACTCAGTTCAGAGGCTGTTCTGCATGCACAATCACTCAGCTCCTCGTGGGTTGCTTATCCTTTGCTCAACACCAAAAAGCAGCAGTATTTCACAACCAATAAAGTGATTAAGTTCCCAATCTCCCCGTTATCAGCCCTGTTTAACAGACAGGGAGCTCAGGCACGGGCACGGTAATGTAAAAAACATCCACTAACATTACATGCACCAAATTTGAGACATTTAGACTTGATTTTTCAGAGTGCTTAGCATTAAATGACACTTCCCCTGCTCAAAGCACAGCTCTCATTGACTTGGGTTGAAGTTTTTACAGCTCCACATTAATGCAGATCATTCCCAGAGCAGGTTGACTGCCTGTGCTGAGTAAGGCAAAGGTGAAAAACGAGGATATGATCGTGCCATTAAGGAGGGTTTCATAATGCATATGCACAGAGGGGCTGCCTCAAGGCTGCCCAGCAAACTGACCCTGGCACCTCCTGGCTTTGGAGTTTTGCAAACGTGGTAATGTTTGCTAAAGAGGAGCCTCATCGGGGTTTTATTCTGGGCGGGGAGGAGGGGAAAGGTGCTCAGGCTGGAAAAAGAGGACATTTTTCAGCACCAGTTACTGGGCTCAGCATCATCTGGTGGGCAGAGCTCTCCTTGGGGCAAAACCACCTGGGCAGGCTCCTACCTGTCCACTCACCATCCTCACCCTGTCTCATCCCAGTATAGCCCATTCCTCTCCTACATTCCCCAGTTCCCCTTCTCTGATAGACCCAAATTGGGTATTTTTGGCCAGCTGCTGCTGTTGTCATGCCCTTGGCCAGCCCTGTGGGGTGGGATGCTCAGCCCTGCTCGGGCACAGAGCGTTGCTCCAGCTCTTGCTGCTCAAATCAAACACGACTTCACACCATGTGCAGCGATTCAAGTTTCTCAGAAGTGTTTTAGCTGGCCAAATTAAGGCTCTCTGCCTCAGTCCTCTGCAAAAGTTTTGCCTCGGGGAGAAAAAGAAACCTTAAAAAAAACAAGCAATTGAGTAAAAGCCCAGACAAAAGGCCTGGGATCTCTCATCCTAAATTGCTAAAGGCTGAAAACATCATGAGACGGATCAGACCACCCCAGAAGCAGGCAGTGATTGCAGCCCTGCCTGGGCTGGTTCAAAGAAAACATAAATTCACAGAGACATTATGTGGCATGGCAAAAATGCCATTAATCTCACTGCCATGATGAGCTCTGGGTATTTCCTCACTGCCTCACTTGGACCTGCTCCTGACAGAACCGATCAGACACTGGAGAAGGACTGAGCATCTATCCACCTTGCCCTTGGCTTTGCCCTTCAAAATAACCAGTCATCAGCAAACCAAGATTTTAGGTCACTGATTGTTTGTCATGCCAAAGGGATGAGCCTGGATGAGCTAAAAGCTTCTCCCATTTGAAGCAGACAAAAGAGAGCTTGGCTGGGGCAGTTCTCAACTCTTTGTCCTGCTTTCCCAGCCTATAAATTGGGAATTTGCTTGCTGGTGGGAACCTGGAGAGGCCAGAAAGATAAAGAGGAGTTTGAAGGACCCCAGCCCAAGTGCCAGCTCCATTCCCTGCTCCTGTGCCCCAGCCCTGGGGATTACACAGTCCCCTCTGATGCCACAGCTTGTTCCCCAGTCCCACAGAGACAGAGATGACCTTACATGGGTGCTGGGGATGGACCTGGGACAGGGTACAGCACAGGGAGCTGCATCTGCCTGTGGTCATCATGAGCCTTTGGCAATGGCAAGCTTGCAAATCCCAGCTTGGGGCCCAGACTTCAGCATCTGCTTAGGCACAAATGAGTCACTGGGGTTTTCTTTCCCTTTTATAGCCTTTGAGGGTATTTGGGGCAAATTTTCTGTTCTAATGGGCTCTTCTGGGTCTGATTTTTAGCAAGTCATGAGGGTCACCAGGAAAAGTTGGACTTTGCAGGGAAAGTGGGAGAGGGAAGGGGTTACCCCTTAGCCCATTGTTTGCCTGTACCCAGGCACTGGGACCAGTTACATCCCAGACTCAACCACTCTCATTACACAGTGATTGTGGGTTTTTCAAGATACATCTGAAGTGCTTAGATGAGATGGTGATAGAAACGCTGATAGAATTAGATTAGATAAATGGGAAATGGCCAGGGCTGCTGGATCAGTTTTCCATGCCCTGATTTCACAGATGCTCCCATTGATGCTTTGGGAACAGGCAGCATCAAGCCCCTGGGAAACTGGGTTCCAGGGATAAGCCACCTCCACACACACAGGGATAAGCACTGGGACTGGAGATCCCTGCCCTGAGGAGATGTTTGCTGCAGGCAGGACAGCCCACAGAGGAGCAAACCCTCAAAGACCTCAGCAGTTCAGCATCCTCAGGGAGGTCCAGGGACAACATCAACCTCTGCAATAAAGCTCCATCCAGCTGAACCCCCCTGAAAGCCACACAACTGGGTGACCTTCACCAACCTCTCCACATCCCGGGGATCAGCAGATCCCATCATTTGCTCCTCACAGACCTGGGGAGCTGGGTGTGTTGTTCCCAGCCATAGCATCGGGTGAGGAGGTGTCCCATGGCCTGGAGGTGCTTATGGCTGCATGGAGAGAGGGTTAAGAGCCATAAGAAGCAAAACTAGAGCTTTTTGGAGAGCTAAACCCATGAGTTGTGCTTTAGCAAACACCACACACCTGGGTCACTTACTAGGGACACGTTTATGCTTACATATACATATATGCATAGCTTTGCTGCTATATATAGCACCTTCTATCAGCAATGCTGACTGGCTCTGAAACAGCCAGGTGAATGTCCACGGACAGAGGAACTGAGGCACAACTAGATTATTTACAGCTCCTTTCCAGAAGGACTCTTTGAAGTTGGAATCCAATTAATTTCATACCTGGGGAGAGATTTGCACAGGGATTTTCTGTCCATATGGGCAGATTTTTCAAAAGGACTTGGCTCTTATCTAGGCACCCAATGCAGACTGTGTTTTCCAAGGTGCCCAGGATCCATTAGCAGCTCCTTGGAGTACAGCCAGGTCTGTCACAAGGGCAGCACCCTCCTTGGTAAGTCACCAGACACTGAGCCCTTCTGAGGACACCACCTCCACAGGTCTGGTCTCCAGAGGTGAGGAGCACCCCGATCTGCTACTTGCCTTTGGTAGGGACCCATCTCACCCCTGCCTGGAGATGTGGGCACCCCAAAGCAAGTAGTTTCCTACTATGGAGAAAAAGAGGGTTTCTGCTGGTTTAAATCCCTGACCAAGCTCAGCCCAGGATCAGAGAGATGCCACCACTGGCACGGGGGCTATTGGTGGCTGGGGGAGGCCCAGGACCACCCTGTGCAGTAGCCACATCACCTTGGCTGTGATCTACAACTGCAGCAACACAGCCAGAAGGGTTTGTCTTCAGTCCCCTGCAAAGATGTGCCACGGTGGCAGCGAGCACTGCCTGGACACACCTCAAAGTAGCTTCACGCTGGCCCCAACTTGCAAACTCTTTGGGGCAGAAGCTGCATTTAGAGCTGCACTTGGGGCAACCATATTCATAGAATCATAGAATTGATTCATAGAATTGTCAAGGTTGGAAGGGACTTTAAAGATCATCTAGTTCCAGCCCTCCTGCCATGGGCAGGGACACCTCCCACTAGAGCAGGTTGTTCACAGCCCCATCCAGCCTGGACTTAAAAACTTCCAGGGATGGGGCTTCCACCACCTCTCTGGGCAACCTGTGCCAGTGTCTCCCCACCCTCCTGGGGAAAAACTTCTTCCTAATGTCTCATCTGAGTCTACCCACCTCTAGTTTTGACCCAGCACTTCAATGAGCCTTTCCTGCTCTGCAGCCTTAGGAACACCCCAGCAGAGACGTGAGCAAGCATCTCCCCATCCCCTTCACACCCCATCACAAACCACAGCCCTCAGGTGCCTATGGGCACGGTGCCTGAAAACCTCTGATCCCAGTGACGGCTGCAAAACATCCCCTTCAGACTTCTGAGGAGGAGACAGAGCTTCAAATGCACACAACCCCCCCCAGAGACCAACATTTCACCAACAAACAGCCCCCGCTGGGAAGGAGCAGGCAGCCCTGGCTGCAGCAGCTCCTGCCTGTAATGAGCTGACCCGCCGGCTTCCCCCTGGCTCTGCAGCTCGTGGGGTAATTGCTGTTCATTTTCAGCCTTGCCTGCAGCCATATCGCAGAGAGGAGGCTGCCGAGCTCTGTCCAGGGCCAGGTGTTAAAGAAAAAGGGTAATCAGTATTTACAAAACAAACAAAAAAAAAGAAGAAAAAGGAGAAAAATCCGTCGCTCAACCCTGTTGCATCCATTTTTGTTTCTGCTGAACCAAATTGGCTGCCATTGGAGCAAATGGCAGATGAAGAAAACATTGACTTTCTGCTTGGGTCAATAAACAAGATAAATTGAGTGGGGAGTTGAACGTGGAACAGGGAACATCATCATTTACCTGAGGAAGAGAGAGGGTTAAAGGCAGAGAGGTTGGAGCAGAGCTGGAGGTTGGCTGTATAGCATGGATCTCAGCACTGGGAGGCAGGAACTTTGCCAGCTCCAACACTTGGGATGATGCTGTGGGACTGGGTATCATGTACTTAAAACAGAAGACCCCAGACCCAAATCCTGGGATACAACAACAGTGGATTGAATTTCTGCAGCTGAGCATCTCCTGGTGCCAGTGGCATTTGCCCAGGGCAGACACAGCCTGTGCAGGGCTGAGACCCGACTGCTGCTGGTCCAGGAGTGGCCTGACCAACCTTGTCTCAGGTCTCAGAGATGCTGAGTACAGGATTCAGCTCGCCCACCCCAAGACAATCTGACACATGGATAGGACTGGTCACTTTGGGCTCCCTCCTAACTCACTGGAAGAGACTGACTCATTTTGGGCTGATCCCTCTGCCCTAAGGTGGTCAGAGACTGCAGCAAGAGCTGATTGATGTCCCAAGCTCCACAGAACAGATCTCCACTGATTAGAAAAGGCAGCCTGAGGGACCAGATTAGACATAGATCTAGGGATGATCTAAGCTATTTCTAAGCACAGTTAAATCAGCACCAGCCTATGGCCCTTGGAACTACTTGCAATAGATGCCAGGGAAAGAAGGAGCCTGTTATTTGCCTTCCTGAGGAAAGGGAAGGTCTTGAGCTCACCTGTAGCATGAAGTACCTAAAACAACATTTAGGAGAGAAACAGAAAGCCTCAATTACAAAAAAACCTCCCTGTACTTTGCACTCTTCACCACCACAGATCTACCATGAGACACAAACCTGCAAGGTGCCAAGTTCCCAGTGCCCACACCAGGATCCACTGTCCTTGCCCATCTTTCAGCCTCTTGACATTGCAGCTACCCTAGTCTAGATCTGCCAAGCAGGGCCATCAATGGAATGTGCAGGTGGAAATGCAGAGGGCTGAGCAGGCTCCAAGGCTCAGGTTTCCAAAGGATACACCACTTTGTAAGATCTACCTCCTTATTTTGTTGGGTTATTTCTTTTATTCACAAGCTTACCCTCTCATAACAATAACCCCTGACCTGAAGCATCTCTAAAGAACAGACGATGGCACTAAACCAATGGCAGCACCATGCTTAGTCACAAACTGATTTCAAAGTTTAACTCTGAGCTCCTCCAGCCTCACTCCAATACCAAGCATCCCAGAAGAGACATCCTCCCTTCACCTGTAAACCTTTGTGCTATCGCATGATTAAGCAGAACATAAAGAATCTATGCATTTATTAAAGACAGCAGAGACTACACCTCCCAGCAGATTCTTCCCTGAGCTCTTATTGGCACTAAGCATCCCCCATTAAAGATGTGCTGTGACAGAGGTTGCATGGGATGCATGGTGGCCCATGGGCAATGCTGGGAGCTGCAGGTGAGCATGAGGTGGGAGCATCCTCCCCTTGGGCCAGCCAGATCTCAGCCATCAGGTTCATTTCAGTTGCCAGTGCCATGGTGAGGGATATTCAGTTTGAACCGCAATTCACAGGAGTGTGGGACATGGTCGTCACTGCTCCTGCCTGATTAGATCTGTCAAAACCTATCAGGGGGAAGTTTGCCTGGGAGCTGCTCTGCAGCTGCACATTTAGCAACAGGAGATTGATGACAGGAGAAAAGGAGAGGCAGAAAAAAAAAGAGACAGGAGCATTTGCACACTGCAGAACCACCTTCCTTCTCCTGCCCATCACATTTCACTCACTGCCTTTATTTTAGTGTCTATCTTAATTAAGAAGACTAAATGGAAAGGCTTCCATGCTAATCCAAGGTCTGCCCCGAGAGGCTGAGGAGGATGCCCAGAATACAATTTGCTTCCTCTGAAAGGCACTGGAGACAGACATGAAGAGACATTTCCAACCATGAACACCATAAACCACCTCTGCTGGGGTGGGGAGCAATGGATGAAGATCATCTGATGGGTGCCACGAACATCCATCAGAGCCCCAGCAGAAAGGGGAGCTGTGAGCACTGCAGGGGCTCTTGGAGGAGATGAGGGACAAGAGAGGGTTGATCCCACCCCACCACCCATGGCAGTGTGTACCCCACTCCTCTTCACACAGCTGCACAGAGAGAGATGCCGACCCCATGCCAAGTGCAAGGAGAGATGAGGGTTACCCAAAGCCTCTCAGACAAACACCCTCCCCAAACACTGGCCAAGACTCCTCTTTGATTTCACACACAGGGGCCAAAATGTTGATTTTCAGCAAACAAGCAGCAGCAGAAGCAAGCTCTGTGAATGTGACCCTTGGAATGAGTCAAGTAGGAGGTTTTTGGAAGCAGAGCTCACTGGAGGGGCAAACCTGGGGATTTACAAGCAAGAAACATCAAGCAAGAAATTACAACATCAAATGTTGTAATTTTACCATTTCACCCAAACAGGTTTCTCTGTATGTATTTGCAAACAGTGAGGATCACAACAAAGACTGAGCTTAACCTTTTTCTCCAAGAGGAGCACTGCAAAGCTGAAACTCTGCCTGATCACTGCTCCGAGGGCACAGACCTTGCTTACAGCACTTGGCCTAATTCACATTAGAAGACTTAAATTCAACTTCACCAACATCCAACTCTTATCTACCCAAACCCAAACTTTGGTTTAAAGGAATGAAGATGACCTCAAAACTCCTGCCAGTGGAGATGAGCAGGGAGAGCTCCCAGGAATAAAGCCCTGGGCAGGAGCTGGCATTTGGGGATCAGCTGCAGACGCGGGTGGTGAAATTACTGCAGGACCACGGGCAACTCACAGAATGTGCCAATGCTCCAGACTCCTCATCAGCAAAACAAGGACAACCACAGCTACCCACCTCCCACCGTGCCGTGCAGTTAATTAATGCTCCTTTGAGTTGTGAAGATGAAAAGCAGCCTCTAACTGCAAAATAGTGGGGTTTTTATTATTATGGATGAAGGCTCTGCTTGTTCCATCAGAGTGCACCTTCAAGCAGTGCTATCGTGGCCACTGTGGGCTGTTCCCAGCAGCTGTACTACCGCTGGCATTCCAGGGGTCTGACTGCAGACTGGCACGTAAGAGCTTTGAAGATGTTGGGGAAGAAGAGAGGGAGAACAAAAAAGTAGAAATTCCACCACATTTTGTGCTTAGCACCTGGAGATGATGCTTCCAACCTCCTGGGTGCTGGAATAAAACAAACCACAGACGTCTCTTCACCTCTTGTTCTTGCTTGTGCTCTACCTTCACGGGCTGCTATAGCCTTGTGTGCTTAACACTAGGACAGATTGTACTGCAAGGGCTCTTAAACAGCAACTTCAGATCACATGGACAATTTAGGAAGGGATTAATACATTGTCTGTTAGACAGGTGGGAGAAATGTAGCACAAGACACTGAAATCACCTGCTTACAGGTACACAGCAAGCTGAGGGCAGAACAACATGCCTGAACTGTGCAAAGGCATGGACCCAAACCCCTGCTCCAGCTGGGACAGCACCACTGTGCCCAGCTGTTGGCACCACCCAAGCCACATCCCACCCTGCCAGGAGAGCTGGTGGGATGGACCACGGGAGCACTCCTCACTCACCCACCCCAGGGGCTCTCTGGCCCCTGCAAAATCTCCTTACCCTGATTTGATGCCATGAGCATCAAATCCAGCGGAGCAGGTCCAGAGTCCCCAGTGCCAACCACAACCCGAGTCATACACAGGCTCAGTCCCTCTCCTGCCATGGATGGTTTTGGGTCAGTAACACTGGACTAGCACAAAGGATCAAACACAGAATCATAGAATGGTTTGAGCCAGAAGGGACATTAATGATCATCTAGTTCCGACCCCCTTGCCATGGGCTGCTTAAAACCCTGTCCAACCTGGCCTTGAACACCTCCAGGGATGGAGCATCCACGACTTCCCTGGGCAACCTGTGCCAATGTCTCACCACCCTCACAGGAGAGAATTTCTTTCTAATACCTAATCTAAATCTGCCCTCTTTCAGTTTGAAACTGCTATCCCTTGTCCTATCACTATGCTCCCTGATAGAGTCCCTCCTCAGCTTTCTTGTAGGTCTCCTTTAAGTACTGAAAGGCCACTATAAAGTCTCTCCGGAGCCTCCTCTTCTCCAGGCTGAACCACCCCGTAGGGGAGGCCTCATAGGGGAGGTGCTCCAGCCTCCTGACCATCTTTGAGGCCCTTCTCTGGATCTGCTCGAGCAGGTCCATAGCAAAAGAAAGCTCAGATCCTGTCTAAAATGCTTTAGGGAAGTCAAGTTTTTGTACTTAGGTTTCCTGCATTATTTATTTCCTTTGTCCCACCTTGCATCTCTTCAGCCTTCATCTCCTCGACGCAGACACCCCTCCTTTGATGCCTACACAGCACCTGGCACTCTGCTTCCCCACCTTGCACCCTGGCAACACAACCCAACCCAGGGGAGCAGCTCTGGCTCTCCATCCCCCAGCATCACTGCTCCCCCTCTCCAGGCCACCCCCACCATGAAGGCTGAAGGACTCGGCTGCCTGCAGCGCGCGGTGGCCGCGCCGCTCCCGACAGGTACCTTTCATCTTTAATTCAGAGGCTGGTTTAGTTAATCTATTTTTTAATAATTCATCCTTTCCATCTTAATTTTGGTAGTTGTTGAAAATCCCTAATAAAACATTTAGGGGCTCTTTTACTGGAGCAATGGCATGATTTACTTGATGGAATCCAGTCTTTGATGTCCTGTCTTAATTCCCTCCCTCCCACCGTGCCTCAATCCTGTTTATCGCTGTGCCGGAGGTAAGAGGTTCTTGTCGAGTTTTGTAGCACTTAGATGCCTGGTCAGCGTTAATAATTCAGCTGCCCCACAAGGCTTGGACAAATCGTGTAGCACACCAGCCTCTCCCTTTCATCAGCATCTCCCTCTACCCCTGTGGATCTGAGGTGGTGCAGAGGGACCAGCCAGAGCATCCCAACCAGCGCGGGGCAGAAGTGGGAGCAGAGTACCACAGGTGCCAGCTACGTTGTTGAAAGAAAATACACCCTTTTACAACACTTATATTTCATCCTCTACGGCTGGAATGGAGAAACATGCTGGGTTTTTGCATCCGTAATTGGGGAGGAACAGATGGTGGAGGCACAATTGGAAGTAATACAGCCGTTAAAATAATCTATATGGCTTGTAACTCTCCAGCATGTGGAACGAGGAGGGTCTGCCTGTGCCCCAGTGCCCACCCGGGCTGCAACATGGGTGGGAGCATCTTTTTTTGCAGTTGTTGGGATATTTTGGTGGGTCTGATGGGTTTTACCCTTTCTCTTCTCCTGGGACTCTCCTCTTGAAGTAATTTAAGGAGCCAACAGCTGACTCAGCGCTGCTTCCATTGGGTATTTGTTCAAATACCACATGCCATATGGGGCATATTTTCTACCCAGATCACCCAGCTAAAGCAACTGCTAGCTTTACATCTACCTTAAGAATATAAAAGGAGCAGTGGAAAGTCCCAAGCACTTCAGGCAGGCAGGGAGGGGGTGTCTCTGTAGTTAAATTTCAAATAGGGGCGATGGGAGAAAAAATTATGCAAAAACCCTCCCATTGATTCATGAAAATTGAAACTTCTGATGGGAAAGCACAGGCTTTGCCATCACCTCTATCACTTGCAAATCTCAAGAGCAAGAAAATGTAAAATCAGAGCAAGAAAATTGCCCAGGAAAGCCCAGACATTTAGCCAATATATGGAAATTTATCTCCTCCATCTGCATGATTTAGGCCACAGTTTCAGAGACCTCTATGCCCTCCAAACAGCCCAAGCACCATGTTGATTGGTACCACCTGATGGGTGAGGGTTTTTCTCTGGGATTTGGTTACTGCTTTGTGTGGGTTTGTTTTTCCACACAGACATACAAAGGAAAAGGTCGGACTTCAATACAAAATGGAGAAAATGTCTGAAATCTCAAAAAAACCCCACCCTGGAAGTAATCCTTTCCTGCTGAGACCCAGAAACCAGCATCCCCATCCTGATTTGCAGAGGGGAGAAGGAAAGGGAATCACAGCAGCATCCCCTGGCCAGGAACCCCAGGTCCCCTAGGCACCATGCATCCCACTGACACCTCCCTGGGCTGGACACAATGATTTCCTCAGACAGAAATCTCTTTGTTAAGCTTAACATCTTCACTGCGATCACACAAGCAAGTGCCTCCTCAAATCCTTCCCCTCAGCACTGAGCACAGGGGAGCCAGCAGGATGTTACCTTGACATCTGGCTTTGCTTTATGGAGCTGTAAATACATTTTTTAACAGGCTGGTGGCAAGGAAGACGTGTTTTCAGGCTCAACAACATCCAAAATTAACGGTGATTCATTTCAAAAGGGGTGAAGGGGTGGAGGAAGGGGGAACGGGAGCCTGAAACCTGCAGAATATAAAAGCCTTGAAAGAAGCTGCCAACAAGCCCCTGCATCGCTGCCTTCTGGCTCCCAGAAAGAGATTAAAAACCTGAGCAACATCAGGCTGAAGCAGACGTCACGGAGGCCATGCTGGGCCATGCTCATGCTCAGATAAGACTCTTTCTTATTCTTATTCTCCAGGAGACAACCCAGCCTCTGCCAACGCCCCACTCCTCGCATCACCCAGCACAACGGGCTCTTCTAAGCCATGGAGAGCAGACGTGAGATGCTGGTGCCCGAGGTGACCAGGAGCTCTCCCAGTATGGTCCCTGGGGACCTCGGAGGGATCCTGTCATGAACGTCAGCATCTCACCCTCCTTCAGCATCTCACCCTCCCTCACGTGACAGAGCATGAAGCCTGACGTGCCTTCGTTAGCCCTGGCGCTGCTCTCCGACACCTCATTTGACTAACCCTTTAGTGACTAATTTAATTACTCCGGCCCACAAACTGACAGACAGCTGTTAAAAATGGTTATTGCATTATTAATACGCTCCAGTAATTTCCCATTAAAACTATACTGTTAATAATTTTTTTCCCTGTATTTCTTCCCTCTTAATTAGTCTATTTAAAACTTTGAAGGAATAGTCTCTTTATGGTAAATGGGAGCGTCGAGCAAATTACATTTTTGATTGAATACTTCTGTGATAGGCCAGCAAATAAGACCGTTGAGTTGTTAATTATTGTCAGAGTTTCACACGATGCCTGTTAATGAGGCAGTCAATCTTCTCTGCCATTCCTAGAATATTAATGGAGGCCCGTAGGTATTGATTTTGTCCCGGGGAGAAGGCACAACCTCCTCCTTCCCCAGTGGCTCCAGGGAGGGCAGGAGGGGCTCTGTGCTGGGAGGGGACATGGTGGGGACAAGAGACCTTTGGGATGGGCTGAAACAAGGAGGGCTTGAAGCCAGTTGAAGCTCAGGAGGCTCTTGGGTGTGCCAATGGCAGCTTGTACTGCTCATGGATGTGGTGGAGGAGTTGACACATCCCCATGGGGGTCACCCCCAGCAACAGGCATCGATGCACAACAGCCGCAGCCAGGCAGGACAGGCTGCAGGAGGGTGTCAGCTCCTGATGGACAAGCTGGTCCCTGTCCCCTCTCTCTGTGCCTACCTGCTGGCTCTGAAGCGTATCAGATTCACCCTTATCTTTCTGTGATAAGAGAATTTGTGGGGGGTTTTTTAAGGAAAGGGATATATCTGATCTGCCTGGACTTCAACAGATAACTTGATAGAGTGATGCGGGGAAATTATTAGCACAGCAAGTGTGGAGAAGGACTGATATGAAGCTGCGAGGTGGCTTCGAGACCGTACAAAAGCAGCCTTTGAGTTGTGCTGGAAGAAGGGTCAGGGAGCTCTCAGTACCATTTCTCGAGCCCTTTGGGGATTGATCTGATCTGATATTTGCAGGAGCGCTCTCATTGAAGGATGGAGGACTTTGGCAGCAAAGTTTGCTGGCATCAAAGTTGTAGGACTCAGAGAGCAAGAGTAAGTCTTGTGGAGTCGTGCCCAGTGCAATCCTCAATGCCAAACAGTGTCTTGGCCAAGCCAGGGGTAATCCTACTATAAAATGTCCTGATTTTATAGATTCATAGAATAGTTTTGGTTAGAAGAGACCTTTAAGATCATTAAGTCCAATTGTTCCCCCAACACTGCCAGAGCACCACTAACCCATGTCCCTCAGCACCACATCTCCATGGCTTGGAAACCCCTCCAGGGATGGGGACTACATCAGTGCCCTGGGCAGCCTGGGCCAGCCCTTCACAACCCTTGCAGGTAAGACATGTGGTGGCAGGAGGGACTGCAGCAGCTCCTGGCAGCATCTGAGCTGCAGCAGAGGACATGGGACTGACTTTGCTGGGACACGGATTTCCTAAATAGGTCACCCAGCACTTGGTGTTGGGCTTTATTTCTGGAGCTTTGCTCTGTGGAAGCACCTGCAAGGGTGCACCTGACCCAGAGAGCAGCAGGATCAATGCCATGCACAGAGGTGCTGGGCTGGCCCTGCAAACCAGCCCAGATCCCTCCAAACTGCTCCAGCCTCCCCCAGCCCCGCTCCCAGTGGAAAAGGCAGGAGAGACCAGATGAACCTTGCAAAGCTCAGAAAACCTGTTATAGCAGGTAACATACCAACGTAGGTCAGACTATTACAGTTGCTGTGGGAAGTCCAGAGCTTAGGGACTTCAATCCAGCTACTCCAGCTGGGCTTTGCACAGCCAAACCCACACACTGCCCAAAAATGAGATTATTTTGGGCTATTCTGGGAACATCCTCCATCTGCCTGACTGGGTGCCGCAGGGAAAGGTGAGGAGGGGGGAGGTTGGAGCATCTGTGGGGATGCTCCCACTCTCTGCATGCTGTCACCACAGCTGCACAGCTGGAATGAGACCAAGAGACAGAGACAGGCAGAGGACAACAGGAACAGCTGCAGGAACAGCCGCCCATCCACGCTGGAAGTGGTGGTGGAGTTGGGATCACCATCCCTGCAGCAATGGGATGGCAAAGCCATCCTGGGCACCCTGCTCTGGGTGATCTGCTGGAGCAGGGGAGGTGGACGAGATGATCTTCAGAGGTCCCTTCCAACCCCTGCCATTCTGTGATATCAGGGACCTGTTACAGATGTAGGTCATGGTTAGTATGGATGGTTATAAGCAATGTATTCACCCCTTGGATTCTATGGATCAAGAAGCCCTTTACTGAAACCACCCACAACTTTATCATTAACCCCAAGCTGTGTCCAGCTCCAGAGGAACCCACCTCCCAGAGCCAACATCTCCAGTTCTGCCCCATCTGTTTGATATGCACCAATTAAAGAAGGAAAAAAAAAAAAAGGAAATGTGGGCTGAACTGAATAAAGAGACTTCTAACTGCAAAAGCTCAGTGCATATTTACACAGTATCCTGCCTTAATTCTCAGCTTCTTCATTGCTGTCATTTTAAGCCCTCGGCAGCAGCAGGGAAGCATTAGCTGGTGTTTAATTGTGTGCTGCTGGGTTCAGTGCAGCTCCTGACGAGCTGCTGCTGGGAGAGGGACCCGTGGCAGGGCAGGGATGGATGTGACAAGTGGACAGCCCAGGCAAAGCCACCAGCCAAAGGGGGACACTACCCCTGCCTGAGCCAGCTTTGCCTTATGTGTGTGGTGAAACAACATCGTGGGCACTGAATAACCTGGCCATGGGGTGCCTGGGACCCTCTCCAGGAGACTCAAACACGTTCTCCCCTAAACCCCATCCAGCTGCAGTGCCAACAGACCTAAACATGTCCTAGATGCAACTGGGGGCTCATCACCCTCCCCCCCGCCTCCCTTCCAAAGCCTGCTCAGCACCAGCCGCTTTCATTTCCACTGGTGGAGGAGAAGCAGAATCATAGAATGGGTTGGGTTGGAGGGGACCCTAAAGATCAGCTAGTTTCAACCTCCTTGCCATGAGCAGGGACACCTCCCAGTAGACCTGGTTGGTCAAAGCCCCATCCAATGTGACTTTGAACACTTCCAGTGATGGAGCATCCACTTCTCTGGACAACCTGTTCTAGTGTCTCACCACCCTCACAGGAAAGAATTTCTTCCTAATATCTAGCCTAAATCTGCCCTCTTTCAGTTTGAAACTGTTTCCCCTCATCCTATCACTGCACTCCCTGATGAATAGTCCCTCCTCATCTTTCCTTAAGCCCTGAAAGGCCACAAGAAGGTCTCCCCAAAGCCTTCTCCTCTCCAGGCTGAACAAGCCCAACTCTCCCAGCCTGGTCTCCCAGCAGAGGGGTTCCAGCCCTCCCAGCATTGCTGGGGCCTCCTCTGGCCCTGCTCCACCAGCTCCATGGCTCTGCTGTGCTGAGGACTCCAGAGCTGCCCCAGCACTGCAGGGGGGTCTCCCCAGAGGGGAGCAGAGGGGCAGGATCCCCTCCCTGCCCTGCTGCCCACGCTGCTGGGGATCAGCCCAGGAGGACATTGGCTTCTGGGCCATAAACACACCTTAGACATACATTTGTTAGATTAATTCGATGGACCTTGTGGTCCATCAACACCCTCATCCCCATCCCTCCCTTCCCTCCCTCCACTCCAGCCCCACCGGCTCGAAGGCGGCACAGCCTGAGGCACCACAGCCTGGCCCTAACTGCACCCATGTACGTTGTGATAAAAGGCACTTGGTTCCAGCCAACAGCACCTCATTATATCAAAAACACCGCAGGAAATGTCTAGAGCTGAGTTGATTATGGCACAGTAATTCTTCAGGCACTGAAAGCAGGGCAATTCCCAAGACGGGATTATTTTTTTGCAAGGCTTCACCTAATTTTCTTGATTTTTTTTCTTCCCCCTTCTCACTCCCCAGCCCTCTCCAGCTCTGCATCACTCTTTGATTTAGCTCCTCACAATATTCTGCTTAACACACTCTGGTGTAGTGCCCAGGAAAGCTCCACCACCCACCAGACCTCTGGGCTTTAAACATGTAGCAGCAGGAAAAAGTCAAGGCAGCTTTTACCTTTTGCTCTGTAGCCAGCAGCCCGATTTGGGGAGATCAGAAAAAGACCTGACAGGTACTTATCAACATCTAAATCAGGGAAGGAGACGCTGAGTAAGCAGCAAACAAACAGATGAAAAGCAGCAATGCTACAAAACCCGGGCAGAGGCAGGGGACAGATGATGTGCAGCTGATGCACCGTCTGGTCTGGCTGCAGCAAAGCATGGAAAGGTTTTCTGAGGTGATGGGCAATGCCAGACAGGGAGCATCGTCCCTATGTGCTGAGCTTCTGGTGCTCCTAACCTCACTTTGAACTACTTTTGCTCCTTTGCCTAGAGATCAGGGGGACAGGGAGAGTCTGCAAAGCATCTCTCCTGCATCTGGAAACTGTATGGAATGAGAAGGACCCACGTGGCATGAGCAAAGTTCCTCTGAGCTACCCAGAAAGTGCTGTGCTGATGGCTCCCTTGGCTGTCCCGAGGCCAGCAGGAGGAACAGAAGGCATTTTGCCCTAATAAATCACCTGAGAGCTGGGGTGACAGCCTGGAGCAAAGCAAAGCCCTCGGGGGCAGCAGCCGTGGTGGTGGGGACTGCACCGAGTCCACTGGAATGGAAACACCACCCCAGCCCTGGCTGCTCAGGAGCAGGAGCCAAAACTAATTAACTTCATTAGTCTTTGGGGAGCACAGATATCCCGGTTCACTGGCCGAGGCTACAGCTGCCCCGTGCCCAGCCCGGGTGCCTACACTGCTGGGCTGGGAGCTGTGGTGCCTGCCCGGGGTGAAAGCTGAACAGGAGCTGGAGCCCTCCCTTCAGGCTGGTTTGCACAGAGCTGCCTTCCCTTGTCACTCCACAGTGAGGACGACGTTCTCTGCAGCAACATCATCCCCCTTTCCTTTTGGGACTTGAAAAACCCCCATAAAAATAACCCTATGGGTCCATCTCCTCCAAGAGTCCTTTCCAAGCCTGCAAGGGACAGTGTCCTCTTGCAATGCCCTTAAAGCAGAAGGACAAAGCTCCCCTGTTCGTGACCATCTCCATTCCCATCGTCCCTGCTGAGGTGATTTCTCCTCCCTGTTCCAGCTGCAAAGCCTGTCACAGGTCCCTGGCACGCTCCCAGGAACGTTTCAGGTCAGCTGGACTGTGTTTGTTCTGTCCTCTGGATGGAGTGATCCAAAGGTAGTTATGGGAGATAAAAATGAGCAAGAAGGAGCAGATACAGTCCATGCCAGGCAAGTTTAATACAACTGAACTCACCAGAACTGGCTGGTGGATGGTGCCAGCTCTTTCCACCAAGCTGCAAGGAGAAATAACTGAAGACAAGTAACCTTATCCCATTGCTGCACCTGGGAATGTATCCCCTAGTGACACAGCTAAGCTGGAGGACATTTGTGCATCCAGACGGGACCAGGACTATCATCCCACCCCACCCTGGAGCATCTTGGCACCATAAGGACAAAGTTGCTGAGGACAGCCCTGGGAAAGAGGGCAGGGACTCAGAGCATCCCTCCCCGGGCACCCAGAAATCCTGTCCCTCCTGCTGCTGCCACTGCCTGGGCAGCCACCTGCTCTCGGCTGGCACTGGGTGAAGATGACGTGGGTCATCTTGCTCTGAAATGGGGGAAGGCAGAGCCCACCCCAGATGCTCTGCAACTACTTGGGCTCAAGTACCTGAGCTACAAACCAGTCCTGCAGTGCTGGCCTGGCACCACTGTGTCCATCCCCAGCAACCTGACCCTTTCCAAAAGCACCACAGCTCCTTCCCCAGCACAGGAGGAGAAAGAGGAGGGGGAGGAAGAGGAGGAGAGCAGAGGTTCCCTATCCCAAGCCTGGTACAGGTTCCTACCATCCCAACAGTCAGCCCTGTCTGAGCCAGGGAATGATCTGCCTGGTCCCTCTCCCGCCTGCAAACCTTCTAGTCTCCTTCCCAGGCAGGAGATGCACACAAAGGCAAAGGTAACGGAACTCAAATAGGGGGGAAAAAAAATGTAATTCAGGAGAAATAGTACAGAGATGCTGTATAAACAGAGAGGCCACGGGGCTGCACTTTGAACAGGCAGCTACAAAGCATGAGCCAGTCGACGTTTAACAGAAAGCAAAGGCAGGAACATAAAAACAAACACCACCATCAAACAGGGACAGGAGAACTCCTTCCATTGAAGAAACCCAAGGTCTGATTTCACTGCCTTGCATCACCCTTTCTGCTAAGCACACACATCAGCACCGTGGCTTAGAGCCTCTGCCTCCCCTCCAAACCCTCTGAACTCACTGCTTGTCTCAGTGCTGGCAGGATCCTGCTAAGCACAGATCCTGCCAAGCACAGATCCTGCTCCACCACAGATCCTGCCCCACCACAGATCCTGCTCCAGGCAGTTGAATGGATGGACACACAGTTCCAGACTCCAATGCCAAACTCTACTCTGTGATGGGAGATCCCAGATCCATTAAAGGGAACCATTCCGGGTGTGAGACAGCATTTGCATACTTGGCGAGTGTTGGGGCTTTTTTAATTGTCTCAATAAATATATAAACAAAATCTGTTCACTCGTTGGGTTGTTTTTCCCTCCTGGGCTCTGCAGCACAATGGACGAGAGGAACAGCAGTTGTTCAGCTGCCAAACCTGTAGCTGTTGCTGGTGCTCCCTATGATGGATTTACCTACGAGCCAGGTCCAAATGAGCATCCACTAACCCCTAAGGGGTTTGATCATTTTCTGTGCAGTTTTATGGCCCAGCATCAAGACCTCAAAAACACAGTGGGTTCACACACAGGACCAGAGCAGAGACAGAGTGAAACTCAGCATTGCCTTAGCAGGACCTAGGAAAAGCCCCCAAAAAGGGAGGATTGAAATGTCCCTTGGATTCTGGGCATGAAAGATCACCTACAGCTGGTGATGGATCAGGAAGAGACAGGCTGAGGGCAGTGAGGTCCCTGCACCCTCCTAGAACTGCTGGCTGACCTGTTTCAATTCTGACCTCCTCTACATCCTCCCCAAATGATGTCAGCTCAAGTTTTGGGTTTTTTCCTCCCCTTTCCTCTCCGTCTCTATTTCCTCATCGCACCACTCCTGTAATTCCTCTCTCATTTAGCTCTTCACACCCTTCGGTGGCTGCTGCAAGGTTACATCTCCATTTAGCCACCCTGTAGCCAAGTGAGACATACCTGACTCTTCTAACCTCCTCTCATAAATCAAAGCAGGAGGAGGCAGGGAGCAGGAGAAATCCCAGCAAGCAGCCAGGATGATGCTCAGTTGACAGATGCAGGGCAGGGGCTGGTGGCTGCCTCTCTGTAAAGCATCTGTCCTTCCCCTCTCAAGGATGAGGCCAAAGGCTGCCTGTATCCTGGTGTTGAGCACTGCAAGCTGCTTCTCCACCACTTTTTGTGAGATGACAGCGTGTTGGGGTGATAAGAGGCCCAGGCCAGCGTGGTGGGGACGTTATCTGTGGGGCTGACAGCGTCTCTGTGATGTGCACGGTAATGAATTGCCCTCTTTGCAGAAATGAGTAAGTCATGCCTGGTGATGCAGTGATCAATTTGCTCCATCATGTGAAGCCATCCATCCATCACAGGCACCAACTGCCAGCCGCTCACGGCTGCTCTACTGGTACCAGCAGCTCTTCAGGCAGCTGAAGAACAGCCTGAAAAAGGGGCTTCCCCTCTCCCCTGGCCTCCTGGCATTCAGCATCCAGAAATCACAGCCCTCTCTGTTCCAGGAGAGCAGGAGAAAGAAAAGGGGGGGGGGGGAAGTCCAAATTCCCTGCACCAAATGGCACGAAGAGCTGGCAGGGTGTCCTCTGCCTGCTCCTGACTGTACCCCACCAAAATGCTGCCCACAGCAACCAACCCAGCCACCTCCTGAGCCTCAGAGATGCCCACCTGCAGCATGCCCATCTTCCCATGCTCCTGTGTATAAGGCACAAGGCATAGGGCTGCTGCTGCAACAACGTGGCCACAGCAAAGCTGCTTCTGGCCCAGATTCCCTTTGCCTTCCTCATCCACTTCACTCCTCATCCTCCTCTGCTCCCAGGGAGCCTCACCCCACGGGGTTTGGCACTGACTTGCAAAATCACAAATGCTCAAATCGCTGCAAAACCCTGTGAGACTGGGAAAGTGGTGGTAAGAGCATGGCAGGGCTGAGCTAGGGAAAGCCACAGGCAGGGAGCAAAATGCAGCTCCCATCCTCAACATGAGACAGGACGCATGCGGGAGCAGAGCTGGGGAGCAGAGCTCTCCACTGCTGAGAGAACTGAAAACAAAATGATAAATAAAAAAATAATAAAAAACCCAGTTGACTGTACTTTGGCAAAGAATTCAGAGAGCAAAGGGGCTCACTTGGGAGCAAAACGAAGATGAATTGACAGCGAGTTCAAGAGAATTCATTCTGCCGCTGAACACTTGTCTCTCCATCAGGACATCTCAAAAGCTTGTCAAGCAAAGGCAAGGCTTTTATTTGTTTCTATGGTTGCCATAACAATGGAGCTATATGTCATGTCAGGCAGCAGCTGAGCCTCGTGCCTCTGATTTATAGTTGCTCACTAGAAATTATCAACTTTCCCGCAGAGCGGGTGGCACGCTGAACCAGGACCACCAGGCATTTGCCAGTGCCGGGTTCTGCCCCCTTATTGTTATTTCCCTTCTTTGCCCCCTGTGGCTGATTATGCCTCAAGGGATGCTTTTATTATCCCCCACAGGGATGCTCTGTGCTGACGGTGGTGGGACCTGGGTGCTGAGGGTGCTGGTCCTCCCCAAGAGCTGCTGATGGGGCAGAGCAGTGTATGCTGACACAATTATAGTGATTCCTGGTCCCACAGGACAAGTGGTACCTCCTAAAGGGCCAAAAAGAGAAGGCCAACAGAAGGATTAAACCCCTAATAGTAATTGTTTAAAAAAATATGGACTACTGTGTTAACCACCAGGTTATGGGAGAGCTAAGAGAGAGGGATGGGAGCAATGAGAAGAGGGAAACAAAGAAGGGTCTTGAGAACAAGCAAGATAAAGTGGGACTGGGAGGTACTTCTTGTTCTGGCAGGGATGCACAACTGGGTCAGTGTGCCCAGCCTGGGACCTGGCCTCCAGCCCAAGCCAGAGGCTTCCCAGCATGGGGAGAGCCTTGCAGCACTGCTGGCCAAACTTCTATGAATAAAGACATCACCATTAACACACCATGATCCCAGACGTGTGACTGGTGTGATCATCCTGCGGAGGATCAGACTCTGGAGTCGGGGAGGGGACGCTCAATATGGTTACTGATAAATTATACATATAAGTTTCATTAACTCCAAGCACTCTTGTGCTTAATTTATGACGTACAGCCTTAAAACCTCCACCACCGAGTTCTGCATGCAAAGTCCTGTCCCCTCTCCAGCACCAGCACACGTGGAAACATCCCCAGTGGGATGTTCGCATGGAGACCTTTGGCTCCTGGCTGTAGGAAGCTTCTCTTACAACTTGGCTGCAGGTGGAAGCTTGGGCCCTTCTCTCCCACCCACCAAAGGGGACACAGCTTGTGGTGGAAGGCAGGGAGAGCAGCACCCGGGAGCCAGCGTTTCTCCAGAGAGCTGCTGAAAGGCTGAGCCCCATCTGTCCCTTCCACAGTCTCAAGCATCCTCATAAAAACTCAAGACCACGTTTGAACCTTTAACCCTCGGAGTTGTAAAGACTTCATTGCTTGTTTTCTCCGAATCAGGCTTTCTGCAATTTCCCTCCATTAAACCCTTCAAGACGAGTGACCCTGGAGCCAGAAGGTGCCAGACTAATGAAAGGTCTGGAGGAATGCAGCACGCTCGTTATTAAAGACCCAGAAGAAATGCAGGGCTGAGCTACCATCACAGCATTCCAGGATAGCAAACAGGGCATGCCAGTGGCTGTGTTGCAGCTGGTGTCACACAGCCCTGGAGCTGCCCCTTGGCATGGGAACATGACTATATTAGAGCTCAAGTGCTGCAGGAACTACCAGTATGGAGGGACAGCAGTGCCACCACAGTCCCCCAGCCTGGGGAACAGGTCCCTCCTGTGCAGAGGGATGGCTGTGTTTGAACACCTGCACAATGGACAGCACGTGTCCACCTTTGGTGGTAGGTCTGACAGTACAGGTCACCATCTGGACATCTGAACCACCCAAACTGCTGTGTCACTGCTCCCTTGAGAAGCTATCAACACATCTCAGTTCAGACAAAGTAAAGAGGCTGCAAAAAGCTCTAAAAGGACCTTTCTCATTGCATGAAAGCACTCAAGAACCTCAGAGGAGGTTCTCAGAGACAGGCCAGCACAATGCCCATGAACATCAAACACAGCAATGTCTCTGCTCACTGAGTGCAGTGGACATGAACAGCCCCAGCTCCAGCCCCTCTGCACCATCACACCCCACTCAGGTGATGTCATCTTGGTTTCCCCCCACCCCAGGGTGCTCAGGACCCCGAGCTTGCAGCCTGATCCCTGTTTGAGAAGTGTTTAAGTTCTAATGCAGAAATAATAGATCACTTTTTGGGTTTCACTGTATCTGTGACACCTTCCATAATTCAACATGAAATATTTATTATTACGCTTATTAAAGTTTTAATAATTCAGCATCTCCTGTATGTAAGATACAAGCACCATGAACTCGCCTCCCTTTATTCTACCTGGGTCCCTCCAATATTTATACCTGGAATTCTCATTTTGGGTTTAATTTACGAGGGGAGCAGGCAACAGCCTCTGTGCCAGAAACTCCCCTCCTCCTGCCTGGCATTCATTCATCCCGACCGAGGCTCTTCCACGAGGATCAGTGCCCAGAGACAATTACTGCACTGGAACAGAAAGCTTCTGAGCCTCAACTTTCACTAACGTACTTTTAACGAAGATGTGAGGAGGCAAGAAAGAAATAATGTTCTCCTGGTGTTTCAGCTTGGAAAATATTAACATAAAACAAGGCAACCCTTCACCTTCTCAAATGAGTAGCAGTAATCTTCCGCAGACAAGAAAAACAACACTCCTAGGAGAGCCAAATTGTGATAGATATGTACCATCAGTCTCTTTTTGCAGGAAAGTGAACAAGCACTAATTAGTAACAAAAACACACTTGGAAGTGAGGAGCTCTTGGATGCCAGTCTTGGCTCTGCCATAGGCTTTGCAGGCACTTGCTCCAACCACAGCCCTGCCAAGATGATGGGACAGCAGAATGGAAATCCACCACCCCATTGCTCTGGGAAAGGAGAAGACAGAAGGGGCTGGGGGGCAGAAGGATCCTGTTAGTCCCCAGGAATATGATTCACAACATAGAGAAGAACTTGCAGGTCAGGAACTTATGTCTTGAGTCAATGGGAAAAGGCAGAAAGGAGGAATGGGGGAGGTTATGGAGTCTCCCTGGCACTCATAAATCAATCTTAATTTAATGGGGGAGAGGAGAATACACATTAAATACCTTGTAGTTTACAGTTAAACCCTCATAAACCAGAGAGAGAAGGACAACCATCACCATGGCTCTCCTCCACGGCAGAGGCTGCTGCTCCCTCTCCAGCTGGGGCACAGGGGGCAGCCATTCTGCTTGGCCCCATTTCCAAGGGACCTCCCTCTGCCCACCCTCAGCCTGGTCTCCCAGAAAACAGCTTCTCCTCCTACCTGGTCAATTCTCCTCCTGCAACGCCCTCTCAGGTCCTACTTCTGAACTACATGGTCACAGGTTCAATGACATCTGGTTGAAATACCAGCCAGACAAAATGGGGGAGCCAGAGAAATATCCAGGTATTTACTGAACTCCAGGAAGGAAAAAAAACCCCTCTAATTGTATAAGAACTGGACAAGCAACGTGGCCTTTCACCAGGCTCTGCCCTTGGCCCTTCATGAGGACCACAGCAGACTATCAAGGGCTGGGTGGATGAGATACACATGAGTTTCTGAGAGATGATAGCACCTCCATACTGGTAAATGCATCAATCTAAGCTATGCAATCTAACACAAGATTTAAGCCATTTTACAATCGCCTTGCACAGGTTCATACCAATTTACCTGAGACTTCAAAGCAATGTACACAGGCCTGGCCTAGACCCATCAGGACCAAAAGGGCCTTAGGAGCCATCACATCAGATTTTTTATAGGAAAGAAATTAATCAAACTTATCATTGTAGAAATTTCTGCATCCTTGTCAACCATTCAGAGAGCAGTGTAGTCACTCAAGCATGAGGAAAATGGAAATCTGCTTCCTACCTGACATCTGCTGGATCTTCCGTCACCAGAACATCTGTCTTGCAGCTGGCAAGAGGATTGATGGAAAGCTCCACAGGAGGCACCACAAAGCTCTTACTGACAGGTAGCCACAAGCCCTGACCCAGACTATAGGTGGACCTAGAAAAAGGAAAACCATGTCATATAGGAACACAACATCCCCAGTGAATGGTGGCTCTCTATTGCACCTGACCACTTGGAAGTCAGAGCAGTGGTGGCACCATGGGATAAGTTAGTCATTTGTTCTTGTCCTGAAAGACAAATGAGAGAGGAATAGCTAGAGATGTGACAGGGAGAACATTGAGTCATAGAATCACAGAATGGTTTGGGTTGGAAGGGACCCTAAAGATCACCCAGTTCCAGCCTCCCTGCCATTGGCAGGGGCACCTTCCACTACACCAGGTTGCTCAAAGCCCCGTCTAACCTGGCCTTGAACACCTCCAGGGCGGGAGCATCCACACATCTCTGGGCAGCCTGGTCCAGTGTCTCACCACTCCTACAAACACAGGAATGGTCAAGCTCTTCTTTTTAGTCCAGTGGGACTTTCTGTGCACAATGTCCTTGTGTCTGGCCAAGGGGATGAGAGGGAAACTCTTCCCCATTTGTAGAATATGGTCCATCAAAGACAAAAAACACTCGTGTTCCTCAGCCAGCACAAGAAGATGGAGTCAGGAATGACCAAGAGGGCTGCTGGGATGTCCTCACTGACTCTCCCCTCCTGAATGTCCAAGTTGACCACTCCTTTGACCCACCTGAGTATCTTCTCCGGCGCCTGCTCTCCTGTGACCAAGTCGTATCCCCGCTCGAGCGTCGTGTAGGGCCATGGCCTGGGAGGCAGAGAGGGAGAGAGCAGCTGTGGGACATCAGGGAAAGCAGCACAGGGACCCACCGTGGGGGTCCCATCAGTGGGAAGGAGAACTGGGCTCCTTGCCAATGGGGGAGCCAGGACAGAGCAAACACACCATCACATCACCACTCACCCTTCACTGTGTCCCCAGTCGCTGCGGACACACAGGTGGCGATGGACGGGGTCTGGGGCGTAGCCTTCATGGCAGCTGCACTCTCCTAGAAGAGAAGAGGGGAAGATGAGACCTCTCTGCCCCAGAGGCAAGTCAGCAACCACAGTGTCAGGTCCTCTTCCTCTGCCGCTCATCTCTGCTTGTTCATGGCCATTCCTGGTCCCTGTCGTAGATCTGGAGCACTTTAGTCTCTTCTGAAACCTCCAGGAGACGCACACAACATGTGGAAAGCTGCAATAAAACTGTAGCTCTTCTGGAGGGGGCTACACAATGAAGCACCCACAGCAGCTGGAGACTCAAAAGGTCTGTCCTTAACCCGTGCTCCTGTGCAGCCCTGCAGCTCTCCAGGCTCAGCAAACCTTTTCTCAATGGCCTCCAAGAACATCTCATGTTCCCCACAGAGACATGTCTGCATGTATCCAGCCTTTCCTGGTCCTGCTGAGCCCTGCCCACACCTCTGGCAGAGGGGTTGCTCTGAAGCCAGGAGTTCACTCCCCAGTGGGGACCATGACCTTGCTTGAGGAGAGCCAGCATCCACCCCCATGCACTTCCCAAACTGAGGGATACCCCAACCCATCCTGGCCTGTCCTCTTCCCACCTCTGTCCCTGCCAACTGGCACCAGGATGGGATGGCAGAGTCTCCTGCAGCCCAAACTTGCTCAGGAGGATGCAGAAGCCCCCAGGCTCCATCCTCTCTCCTCAGGCAGCACCCAGGTCATGTCCCATCCCACAGCCAAGGGGTCCTGGCCTTGCTCCCCTTCTCTCTCTGGGTGCTGGTTCACCCTGTTACACACTCTTGACAGCAGGAGAAGACATTTCCCAACACTAGAAACCCACCCATGCTTGGCCCAAATTGATTCCATTTTTGGAAGAAATACACAACCTGGGGCAAGAAACAGCAAAATCAAAAGGTTAACTGGATTTGCACGTGGAGTTTCTCCTACAAGCTGCTGCTGCTGTTTTTCCCCCCTCCTCTCCTCTCCCCACCATACCCGATGGTGCATCAGGCTGAGCTGTAAACCCTGGCAGAGGTGGGGACCCAGGGCGGGGGGGGTACCCCCCATCACGGTGGTAATGCCAACTGGCAGGTACCTGCGTGCTCATCGGGATCCCAAGCGAGTTCTTAAAATGCCTCGCAGGGATTAAAGAGCTTTATTGTCGGAAGGAGCCAGACGGGGCTTCAGTCGAGGAGGTTTTTGAGGAAGAGCCGCCTGGAAAAGGGGGAGGTAGCACAACAAGAAAAGAAGGGGGGGAAAAAAGAGACAGCTAATGATGTGCTAAAATGCAACAGCACCTTCATGAAATATTCACTGCCTTAAACACATCTAATATTAAAGATTAAATGTCCCAGGATTTGTCCTAGCGACTTCGAAGCACTGATTTATGATCTGTCAAAAGCTGCTAACCTCATGATTCATAACGGGAGCAGCAGCAACGTTCCCTCTCCAAAGGGGAAGAGTCGGTGGCAGCCCCTGCTCCAGGCTCAGCCCTGCCGGGGGGCTGGAGCCATCCCCTTGCAAGAAAACACGGGTTCTAATGGCTCCATCAGTGATTTTAAAAAAGGAAAAGTTATTTTTTCCTTGGGTGCTTAGTACGCAAGTTTCTCCAGCCGTGCCGCGGATCATTAATTCCTGGCACTTATTACATAACAAATATATGCTCTGCAAATGAGAGACATCTCAAAGTGCTTGCGAAGCAGAGCTGGGAGTCTTGGGGCATCAGATCGCGTTCAGCTCCTGAAATTAGAGCAAGTCAGGGAAAAAATAAACCACTGACAGAGGTTGGCATCAAACATCCCGAACACCTCCCGGGTTATGGATGGCCGGGGGTGCCAGGCACTGAACCCCTTTCCCACGGCACAGATTTATTTTGTCTGCCACTTTGTTTATTGCTCCGTCAGTTTGGCGTCAGAAGGAGAAACTCTATCAACCTGCAGAAATATTGATTTTATCGACCCCAATCCTGGAGTTTCAACAGCTACAGCCAGTGCTCGAGGTTTTATTGGGAGGTTTATAGGGAGGTTTATTTCAGTAAGTGAGAGGGCAACTGGTGGCACCAGCTGGGAAGGAGATCCAGGGCGGAGAGAGGTGGGACACCAGGGAAAGCCACCCTGGGCATGGAGACCATGGGTGCCTGCCCCTCACCAGGATCACCCAAGACCAGCTTTCCACAGGTTTTCCAGGGAGATCTGCACCCCTTTGGCAGAGTTTCAGAAACTGGATAGGAGGGCTCCCAGCATGGGACCAGCTGAGTGTTGCTCGGTTTGCTGGAGGACTGGGCACTCCACCTCTTTGGGACAGATGGTGTAGAATCTATTTCTGTATCTAGAACCACGAACAAGCAACTAGTGGGGCTTCCAAAAAACCTCAACAGAACCTGTGGTGCTCTTACAGGTTTTCCAGAGCTTTTGCTCTCTCTCCTTCAGCATCCACCCTCCTTTCGCCCCTGCAGCTACTTTATTCTTCTCAGTCTGTCCCTATCCTTCCTGGGCACGATGCTGAGCCAGGGAGGATGCCGAGCCAGGCAGGGGAATACCCATGGACTGAGAAACACCAGATAAAGTCCTCAGAGCAGCAGGAATGGAGGGTCCTGTACCTCTCACTCCTCTTTTGGGTAAGTGTATTTTCTAAAGAGATTTCAACATGCTGCTAAAATAAACCAAGTCACCAAAAGCCACAACAACAGAGCCTTTGTTCAGAGCTACTAAATCCCATGGGCTTCCAAGATGGGTGCAGTTACCCACTCAGCATTGCTTGGGCTAAGTTACGATTCAACCTGAGCTTAAAGCCAAAGTCAACCAAAATAACCAAGGAGGACAAATAACCACACCTGAAGCCACATGCAACTTCCACAGGTCCTGCAGCTTTGGCTGCTGTGGGAGGACAAGTGAATGGGGGTCTACAAACATCTGTGACAGGCATCCTACTTCCACAGCCACCAACTCGTACCCTGCCCATGGTAAAAACACAGCCGTGGATGGTCCTTCCTCTTCCTTTGGATTCATAATCCATAAATCAGGTTGGACAGTCCATGGCAAATTTTTAGCTGAGCAAAAGAAGGGATTGTGAAGTGAAAGCAGGTCCTGGTACCCAGCTCTGGAGCTCCCGTGTTATGTTTCCAGCATATTATTAAACAAAATACTATCAGAGGAAGGAACACTACTGCTGTTGCAGAGAGAAGATGCCTCAACCAGGAAATGCAACACCAAAGCTCTAGCAAGAAGCTCAGAAAACACATTATTCATGTGACACGTGCAGCTACATGGAAGGGTGAGGGGAGAGCTGAGGCTGTGGGAAGGCAGCAGCCCCAACAGCACTGCTCTCCATCCTCCTCTCTCCCCACTTACACAAAACCTCATCACAGACCATGCTGCCATGACTAATTACAGGTGACAAGGAGTCTCTGTGCCGGTTTCTGCTCAGGGAGAGCAAACTCTTGTCTGAAGCAGCAGGACACATCCCCAAACACCCCAGGAACATCTTACCTGCAACCTCCCTCCTGCCGTGCTTTCATTCCAATGGAGGCTGCTGGAAGAGACTCCTGGCAGCTCAGCCTGAAGTGACATGTAGGGCCATGCACAGCAAGGCAACGGGCCCACAGCACCCAGAGAAGCAGCCATGCAGCTCCAGCCTGCTTCTGCCCCATGACATTGCAGCCATCCCTCCTGCCCTCAGCTGGGAAGGTGAGAAGGATCTGGAGCCTGACCTGCAGGAATGGGGCAAACTAAGGACACATCGACCTGGTTTCCACATTTGAGCTTCCTCTGCCTGCTTCTGAGCCAAGGGCTTCCCACGATGCCTGTGCTCCATGCTGGATTTAGTGCTGGAGCTGCAGAAGGGCAGGGCTGGAGCAGTCTGCAGCCATCGTTAGCACCCCTGGCTTCTGGCTCAGGGTTGGCCCATGCTGAGGCTCACTCATGCCCAAAGGAAAGGAATCTAATGCAAGCCACATCTGAGCCCATCACATCCCATGGCACAGGCACAGTGCAAAGCCAACTACGTGGAGAACAGCCCTCTGGCTCCTGCTGCATCTTGACCAGCACATCTGGAGGCTTTAGCTCACTTTTCTATCTAAGCTGGAAGTTGCAGAACTATTCTTCTGCACTGTGCTGCTGTTCCCCCTGAGAGGGGAAGGGGGTCTCGTGCTGTGCCTGCACCCTCCCTGGCCATCCCGTGCATTGGGGGCTTCAGGACAAAGCACCAGCATCCCAGGGTAATCCCATTAGCCTCATTAGGGTGAGAGGCAATCAGTGGAGATAACACTGCAAGGTCCCCCTAACCCACCCGCCCAGCAAGGAGCAGAGCCTCCCACAGTCCCTGTGCTCCCAGGGGAGCTGCTCTTTGCTGCCATTGGCATTCTTATGGAAGGGGTCAGAGGGGCTGTGGTAGTGGTGGAGCAAACCTATGGCTTGTCAACCATCTCCTGGCACTGCTGGTGTCCGTGATTCCCTCCTCCATGGCAACACCTCCACCCCTGGCATTTGCCCTTGTCCCAGAAGGATGTCCTGCTGTACTGGGGCTGTGCCCCAGCCACAAAGGCACCATCCTGGGGACAGGTCCAGACCCCAGCTGGGGTGCAGCCTGTTCCTGAATGCTACAAGGCTACAAACATGCACCTTTTGACTCGCATGAGCATCGCATATATACATTCACACCTGCTTCGGGGCTTCCTCTCTGACCCAAAGTGGTGCACAGCCTGGCCCGAGCTCTTGGGTCCCCTCCTCACACACCCCCCCCCCACAGGGGACACGTCAGCCCCAGCAAAGCACCCTCTGTGCAGCATTGCTTCCCTGGCCACCCTCAGGTCTGCAGCCCCTCTGGGTTGTCTTCCCTGCAGAGCCCCCAGCGGGGTGAGCTCCAGCACTGCCTCTTGCTTCTCCTCCTTCCACCCACCATGGCACAGGAGGAGAAAGGGTCTGCAGAGGGAGGTGGGCACCGGGCGACCAGCCGAGGCCAGGCATTTTTCAGTGAACAGACAGTCGTTGAGCGTGGGCACTGCCCACCCCACCAGCCCTGACTGCACCAGTGTTCACTGAGGGGCCCCAGCACAAAGCCCCTCTCTTCTGGGAGCCATCTCCAGGGTTACCAGCCTGCTCCGAGGAGAGAGGACTGGAGGGTCCCCCCTCCTTCCCTGCTGCAGGGATGCAAAACCTTCGTTCAAGTCAGCAGCTTGAGCTGCATGGCCTGAATCCCCTCACCAGGAGCAAAGGAGCCTGCAAAAGGTGTCTCCTGGCCAGGCACTAACAGCCCAGAAGCCCCATAGGGGCAGAGGGGACCTGGGCGCTCCCACAGTGGGCTCATGGGCTGCCTCCTGCCACCACACAGGACACCCTGTGCTGCTCACCCATCCCTCCCAGGGTGGTGGCAATGCCCAGGAGCAGTGGCAGGACCCCTGAGCTCAAACACACCAACAGCATCTGCAGCATCAACAGCATCATCCAGCAACTGCAGAAAGCTTGACTCAGGTAAATCCAACCTCGTGTCCTTCAGTCGCCTGAAGTACATGCTGTGACCCTGTGGGCATCTCTCACAGGCTGTTCTTCCTCACCTTACAGAGCACCCCAGACCCTTGGTGCAAGAGGAGGCTGCAGGGCATGGCAAGGTCCAATGGTCCCCGCTGCTGTCTCCACACCACAGGCAATGCTCACTGCCTTGGTCCATCTCTCTCTCTGCCTACATCAACCCCCACACAGGTGGATCTGGATGCACCCCTGAACCCCACCCTAAAGCTGTGATAACCCATGGGGATGTGCCACAGGCCCCCCAAAACCAACACCCCTCTTTCCTGCCAGCCCTCCTCCCGAGGGACAATTCCCATAGCAGGGAAACACAAACCCTGGGCACCACATGAGAGATCTCAGCCACCAAGTCCTCCCACAGATGGGATTTTCTCTGCCTGCAGTCTGGCCTAAATAAAAACAGTAAAACACCAAGTATCTGCTAGCAGCACTTCCCGTGCTGGCCTCAAACCAGCTGCCAGTGGTGCAGGTGGAGCATCTCATGGCTGCTTGAGTGCCTGAGCCGGTGGGTGCCCCAGTGCAGCTCTCCTGGGTGTGATGACATGGGTGAGCTCACCAGGGATGGGACAACACACATTTACACATGGGTTGGCACCAGGGCTTCCCATTGATAGAGGTATGGATGAGAGGGAAGTTAAAAACACCTTGCAACAAACCCCTTCCTTAAAGAGTCTGCTGTGCCCCTGCGGGATGGCAGAGTAAGGGCTTCTTTGGAGAAGATTTGGACAAAATTAAACACAGGTAAGGATGAACAAGGGGCTTAATAATTCATTAAATTCCCAACTTCAATGAACAACCGAAGGATCTTCAGAAAGCCCTTGAGTCAGGGTTGGCCCCTGGCCGAGCCTCCTCCAACAACTGTGGCAGCAGTGCCAGCTCCCAGTGAAGCTCTCTAAGAAGCTTCTTTTCTTGCCCTTGTCATCTGCTGCCCCTGACCATCAGGGGTGGCACTTTCCAAACCTGGGTCTCTGCTTCATCCTGACTAGAAACGCAATTTCTGTAAAAGCTCTCAAGGAACAAGACAGGGAAGGTGGTTTCTGCCTGGCTGACCTGCCACAGAGTACGGAGGGAAAACCTGGAGTTTAATTTGACAGTTATCCCTCCTCTCCCCTGCTGCAAGTCACCCTCTTCACCCAGATCCATCACAGCGCTTAAGCGCAAGCTTAACTTCCAAGGATTGTGTCTGGGTTTACACTCTGCATGGATTTTACTCTCATTATCATCTGCTCAGCTCCTGTGTCACACCACGGAGGAAGATCTCCTGGAGCACACACATGGCTGATGCAAGAAAGCAGCAAGAGGTCCCAAGGGTGGTCCACCATGTCATGGCTGTCATCTTCTGGGGTGAACACTGCCCAGAGCCGACCATGACGGAGTAAGAAGCCATCTCCTGCAGTGCTGGTGGGACAGGTCAAGCCAGGAAGGTGGGTCTAGGAGCAGCTCCGTACAGTGAAACTCATTCCTCTCCCCTCCTCTCCGTGGTTTTCAGACGAGCAGAGAAATGCCATTACCAGAACATTAGCAGCTGCAGGATTAAACACTCTAATGGCAGAAAATGAGAGTGTGAAGACAGCAGAGATAACCTGAACTCAGCCCCTCACAGGCATGCATTTTGATTGCTGTTTATGTGTAACACTTCAGCCAGGAGCTAAATTAGCTCGGGAGTTAACTGCCTCCTGCCCCGCTCGGTGCACCAGGCAAGCTGTGCCGCCGCACGAGGAGGAATCCTACATTACATGGGGTTTGACCGAGTTATTAAACTACATACCTTAGAGAGACAGAACCTCATCTGATAAAAGTCTAAGTCAATAAAGACACTAGGATCCTCCAACAGCGAAAATAGCACAAGTGCACAAGAACAAACAAATATTACTTGACGTGCACAAAAGCTGCACGATATTAAATTGAACTATCAGAGAAAATAGCTGTTTTCATCAACACAAATACACCCGCACCAAGGTTGGTCAGCTCCTGATTTACATGCTCAGCTCTGCAACCTCCAAATCCCCTTAACAGGTTGTCTCTAAAAAATGGCTCTGTTTAAAAATGACTTTCATCTGTCTCCTGGTTGCAAGACCCCTGTCCTACTCCTCGGACAGGAACACCATCTGCAGCTCTGGTGACAAACCAGCCCATTTGGAAGATGATGGAAACCCCTTTTTTTTTTTTTTTTGCATCCTGCAGATTTCCAGAAAAGACCCTTTGCTGTCACATCTCAGTTGGTCCTTACACGCCTGTGCCTATTGCTTTGGGGCAGGCCATCATTGTGGATGCAAAGGAGAGAATTTCGGTGGAGAAGTGCCTGATTTATAGAGGGGGGAAAAAAAATTCAACACATTTGCACCTGCTAATCAAGGTAGCTATCCATCTCATTTATGCCACTGCTCCAGCAAGCCTGACAGCACAAAATCAGAGACTGTTTCTTCCAGCATTTGGCCCTGAGGGACCAATTCTCCAGCAGGTCTCTTAAGCGATACCCACAGAATGTGCAAGTGAATCAGTTTTGTGCATACAAAGCAGGTAATTGTGCTCACAAATCAGGATTTGCATATGCAGCCGAAAACAGAGGCTCAGAAATGTTATTGGTGCTGGTAAGGGAGGCCAGGAAACAGCAGCACTCCTGATTTTACACAGAGGGACATCCCAGCAGCATTCCTGGATTTTACACAGAGGTACCTCCCAGCAGCACTCCTGATTTTACACAGAGGGACATCCCAGCAACACTCCTGGATTTTACACAGAGGGACATCCCAGCAGCATTCCTGGATTTTACACAGAGGGACATCCCAGCAACACTCCTGGATTTTACACAGAGGGACATCCCAGCAACACTCCTGGATTTTACACATAGTTACCTCCTAGCAGCACTCCTGATTTTACACAGAGGTACATCCCAGCAGCACTCCTGATTTTACACAGAGGGACATCCCAGCAGCATTCCTGGATTTTACACAGATTTACCTCCCAGCAGCACTCCTGATTTTACACAGAGGGACATCCCAACAGCATTCCTGGATTTTACACAGAGTTACCTCCTAGCAGCATTCCTGATTTTACAGAGGGACATCCCACCATGTGGTGAGAGTGGAAGTGCTGGCAATGTTCTCCACATCTGTCCAAAGTACCTCGAGTGAGGAGAGCTGACCATAAGTCCTAGAAGACAAGAAACCTTCCCCATTCTTGCTTCAAGCAGCATTTCAGCACTTGCCAAGAGGATGGGATGTTTTGGTTGAACCCCTTCAGCCAAGAAGTGCATCCTGATCCCATGGGACGTGGCAAGGCCACCGTGTCATCTCTGCAGAGGGAAAACCTTCACAGCATCCCCTTGGTTATTTATTCGTGGTGGTGTCAGGCCAAGCAGCTCGGCTGTTTGCGAGGCAGGGGGAAGGAGAGAGATGCTATTTTGCTCATGTGCAGATGTTGGTGCTCCCGCTGCAAAGCCCTGATGAGCTGGTGCTTTGCAAGGCGGGTTTGAAATCTGTCAGGGGGGCAGCAATCATTTAATTAAAGTGTGAGTCACACGGCAAAGGCACAAGGGAAAGCAAATTAAGGTCAGGCAAGCAAAAATGTATTTTGGCATTTCCTAGTGTTTCAGAGCCTCCGTTTCCAGGCTGGATTATTATTCATACTGAAGTAGCACTTGGTGGCTGGAGTCGTGAGTCAGCACATTGTACAGACAGACCTTATATAAAACTCCAACCCAAAAAAGGTCTTCAGGGCTGGGATGGGGTAAGAGCTTCAGTCTCACCAGACAGAGCATATGTGACCAAGGGGCCTCTGTCCAAACCTCTGCCAGAAGCTTGTGGAACTGCTACCAAGGATGAGTCCTGCCCAGAGGTCTGTCTACAGCTTGCGGCAAGGAAGCTTTGGGACAAGGCTGTATCCACACTGCCAAGGGGAAGGCTGAAGTCAGATTAGCTACAAATGTGCTGGAGGACCTCAAAGCTGGCTGTGCTGCTCTTCACAGGGGAAACCTTCAAGGCGTTCATCCTCCAGACAGGACAAATCTCAGTCCATCCTCCTCATGGACACTTCACCCAGCCCAGGAGGACAGAGGGCAGAAGAAACCCCCAGCACCCATCACTTGGGATGCTCACAGAGATGATAAAATCTCTGACCTGAAAAGGTTGAAATCTAGGCAGGATTTATGTCTCATAGTAAAACCACAGATCTGCCTCTCTCATGGTGATAAAAATAAATCACCCTTAAAAATAGAATGACATTAATAAAAATAAATCTAAAAATACAGGCAGCACATCACGGAGTTATGGTCTGCTCCCAGCCCGGCACGGAAACTTCTCACCAGCTAAGGGTTGGTCAATGGTGATGAATATAAGAGGTGCCTGGGGCCATGTCCTGGGTGTCAGATAGGTACTTCCAAAGGTCTGATTTCCACTGGGTGGTTGCTCAGCTTTTGTGAAGCCTGGTCCTCTTAAGGGAGTCTTAGATTTAGGCTCTGAAATTCCCAGCCCCACCAGCCAGTCCTGCTCAACTCCTACAGATCCAACAAGCACAAACAGGAGAAAGGTTTTGCTTTATCCACATGCAAACTCCCAGGGTGGAGAGAGGCAGAAGAAGCCAATCGATGGATTTCAGGTGAGGAACCTGAATGTTCAGACCAAGGCTGCTCTGCCCTCAGCTCCCACCATGGGTAAGCAGGGAGGATGGGAACAGGGATGGGAGCTGTAGAGCAGCTGGTGAGGTTAGGATCCAGCGTGGTGCTGGAGCAGAGCAGCTCCCAGTTAACGAGCATCCCTCCTGCAAACGAGAGCTGACACATCCTGCTGGAGCGTGGGGCATCCACGGGAGTGACAAGCTGCTCTGCAGAGCTGGGGATGCAGGGGAGCAGCAGCTGGGCCAGCACAGAACAGCCGCTCCTCACAGCAGGGGCCATGTGAGGATTAAACCAGCCCTGCTCGGTGCCATGGATGGCATGGGGCTGGAGAGCAGAGCCACGGGGCTTTTCCAAGGGGGAAGTCATGGTCTGGCTCCACATGGTCTCCCCGTGGTTTCTGCTGCAGGCTGAGTTTTTTCTCTCCTCCTCCTCTGGACCAGGGATGCTGGATGCATCTTCCCTCTCCTGCTGAGGTGGCTGCGTTTCACCAGTGCCTGAAAAGATCCTTCTGCTCTATGACATCTGGATGAGAATAACGTCCTCCTTCACCATCTTCATCTGCTGAGGTGGCTGCTGTCACCTCCCAGCCCTCCTTGGGACTGTAGGTGATGTCCAGGGGGAATTCATCCAGTGCAATGATCCTGCTGCAGCAATGCCTGCCAGTGCCTCTGTGCAGACAAGCCTTGAGGAACAGAAGTACTAAGAGAACATTATCTTGACCAGGAAAATGGATTTATGAGATCAAGTTCAGCGCTGGCATCTCAGCTGTGCAGGGAGGGATGAGAGCACATCACTGTGAGGAGACAGAGGGTCTGTGTGCTCTTTAGATGCACAGCATGCCAGGAGCAACAGGGCCACAAAAAGACAGCACAGTCCCCAAGCCACCTTCCCATGCAAGGCCCTGTCACCTACACCAGCTAAGGAGGTTCCACCTCTTGAGGACCAGCTGTTGACTGGAGTCACATTCTTATTTCCCACCCATGCAGAGCCCTGACTTCATTCTGTTTGCATGTTTGCTATTTTCTCTGTTCCCAGCTCACTGCAGGACTCTGGCTGTCACCCAGGAGCACACAGGCCATAAGGAAAGGTGACACTTCTCCTTTGCCCAGCCCCACATCTCACAGTCCCAGCAGGGCTGGCTGCTGCTTCACAGGAGCAGCCTTTGAGTGCAAGCAGAACACACTCAGCAAAAGGGTCATTTAGGAGGAAAGATGGCAAACTTCACATCTCCACAAGGAAGGTTGGAGAGATCCAACCTAGGTGACCACCAGACAGGAGCACTAATGGGAAATGTGCTGCTCTGCAGAGGAATGGTCAAAAAAGAAAAGGGATGGAGATGGAGCAAGCTCATGAGTAGGTTTTCCAGACTGGACAGCAAAGTAGCACAACTTAGAAGCAGATAAATCCCACATACCTGTCACTGACACACCAAAGAACTGCTAAGTCCACCTCTTCAAATCCCCATCCTTGCACCCACCTCCTCCATCCTTTGCTGATGGGGGTCACCACCACGTGACCCTGCTGGTACCTCTCAGCCCTCTGTGCCTAACACCAGGCTAACACAGACAAACCTTCTCCCTCTCATCTCCAAGCTTTGCAAGGTCTTCACTCTTCCCCCCCCTTACCTGTCTCTTGGTCACACAGCTGTTCACAGGCATCGGTGGTCCTCTGCCCACAGAGGTCTCTCACCCAGGGGGACGTGGCATTGATCTGATAGTACAGGGAGAGCTTGGCTGGATTAAGCCAGTCGGAGATGTCCAAGTAGCTCCCCTCGCTTACTACGAAGCTGCTGCCTGGAAGGTGGGAAAAAAGCATGTTAGGTGAGTGTAAAAATCTCAAAAACCCCTCAAATGTGCATTTTGGCCCAATATCAGGATGCTCTGCTCTTCAGGAGCTGCTGTGATGTCAAGACCAGCAAAATAACACCGAGTTCACCAACACTCAGACCCAAAGAACTTCATCTGACCATTCCTTTCCATATAAACATGCCACAGCAAATTGTCCACCAGCTGGGACACTCCTCTGCCCAGACGCTCCCCAGCATCATGAGATACTGGATTTGATTCCCAGATCTCTGCAGAACTGTGGACCAATGTAACTACTCTGATCCATCAGACCGGAGCATGGCTTCCCCAGCTGATGCTGGCGGTGCCCGTGAGCTGCCCGGGTGCCAGGCTCAGGGTGCAGGTGGCAGCAGCAGCACAGGCTGCTCCCGCTGCAGTTCTTTAGTTGAAGGTGAGTGAATTGGCCCAAGACACAACATCTTGTATCAGAGACACTCCCTTGTCCTCTCCCTCCTGAGGCTCAGAAATGAATTCCTGCCAGAAGTCTTTTCTTACAAAATCTTACATTTCTTTATTTTGTGAAATGTATTTTTCCCCACTGGCATCTGGGAATATGCATCATCTAATTAGCCAAATAGATTTTCAGTTCAGCCCAATCATTTCCTTATCTAACATCTGAGGCCCAGCATCGCTTGGGGGATTTTGCAGGCACAGAGGTCCTCATTAACTCTGATCTTCAATTACATTGATTATAAGACTGCCTCCATAACAGTGCTGCACAGATCAGAGGGGAGCCAAAAATCCTCTGCCATTAAGTGGTGTTTTGCAAAAGTTACCAGGGTAATAGCTTCTAAAAACAAGGAAGAAGAAACCTTTAAAGAGCAGCAAGCGAGGGGAAGTGTCAGGTAGCCCAGGAAGCCACAACCACCCTTCCACTAAGCATCGGGACTTGCAAACATGAGCAACATTTGCAACAACTACCTGAAGATTCAAATCCTCCTTAGCGATCACCCAAGGATGGCAAGTCTATAAATCCAGGGTGTGTTGTAATGACATTTTAGAGCTTGTATCACTTAGCAAAGGACGGGACATCATTTTTCTAAGCGCTGCATAAGATCGTAGCTCAATGAAAGCCAAGCCATTAAAAAAGCAGGACAAAAAAGCCCTAGCAGCAACCACCCCACATGAACCTGCTTGAGCACAAACTCCTGGTTTCCCTTTGAAGAGAATCACTGACGCCTTAGCGAGGAGGAGCTCTTCTAAACCTCATCCCATGCCACATTATCCATGCAGAGGATAAAAAAAAAAGCAAAGCTTGAAGTCAAGCATCCCAGCGAGCAGCTCCATTTTCAGGCACCCTGAGATCTCAGCACCGTACAAATCTGGGCCCTAATTTCACACAAATTCCAATCTTTCTACACTTGTACTGTTTATACACCATCAGCGTATTCACAGACACATCTCCACGCTCCAAAGCCAATGGAAGCTGCCAAGCTACTGCCTGTTCAAGCAAAGGAAAATTAGGCATCCAGGATCCAGCTGCTCTGGAGAGGCATCACCAGGGCTGAGGATACATCTCAATCAGACACACGGCAGCAGCAAATTGCCGGGTGAACTCCCCAGCACCAGTGGAAAGCATCAGAACGCTGAGCACAAAGAAATACCTCAGAGCCATGCAATTTTACTCCTAATTATCATTCTTCACCATGAATATTTAAAGATAGCTTTAAATATCACTGATAACTATTGCTGGTGTATTTTACCAAACAGAAATGCATCATGAACCCACTGGGAGCGTTCGCTGTTCACGTGTACGTGTCTATGTAGTAACTTGTCAGTCTTGCTTTCTGCTTTATTTTTGTTGTTCCCTAATAACGAGCGGGGCTTTGGAGGCATGTAAGCACTTCTTGAGGCTCAGCTCCAGGCAACTCCCTCTGCACCCAAAGACTGAAGAGTGAAACCACCAGCTCTTGATTAAATCCCTACCTAATGAACCCCACTTCTAGTTAAAATACAGCCAGCCTGAAAGTAACAGAAGCAAATCAGACATGCAACAGTCATATAATTAGTATTCAGAAAAAGGAAGGTGACTCGAGCTGGCAGAGCATCCTGGCCCAGAAGAAGACCCCATGGTCAGGGTGGGTGCTCGACAGGTGACCTCTGGAGCTCCCCATCAGCCCCATGCACTGAGCTCCTCCAGGAGAAGGAAGCACATTCATGCAAATTCACAGGCAAATTGTCATCTTCTTTGGATAACCCAGCCTGCTAACTGCTGGAAGTATAAAAAATTATCTATTTATGGAAGTATCTCCTAAATCAACACCAAAATGTGACACCTGGCCAGGAGCGAAAAACTTATTTCAGTAGAATTTTGGTGTCCATGTAAAACCACAGATTTGAGGGGTTTGAAATCATGTGCAAATGAATCAAGGTTTGTCTTATTCTGAACACAGAAAGAGCTTCCCAAATAAAAAGCAACCAAAACTTAAAAAAGAAAAGGTCTGGTATTTTCAAGATTAATTACTTATTTTGATTTTAGTAAGTCTGATGGAGAAATCATTCTCAAGATCAAAAGGGTTTTTTTTTAAAAAAAAAGCAGAAATGAAAACATTTGAATAGAAAATCCCTGAATTCAAGTTAAAATGGAGGCTTTTCTACTTCAGTTTAAGAAAAAGAACCCCAAACAAATGTGGGGAAATTAAAGGTTTTAGTTAATTAATGAACAGTTTCCTTCCTTCCTAGGAGAGGGGACAACTTGCAGCAAGGAAACTTCTCACATCTTTGAAGCTGAGCATGTCACAGCTCAGCTGGGTAAGAATTTCTGAGATGTTCACAGACAGTCTCATCACCTTCACTCCCATTGAAAATACAAACAAACAAACATCCCAACCTTGATCCTTTTATAGCTTGCCTGAGAAAAAAATAACAGGAGAAGGCGTTTTACAAATATTTTGAAAGCTAAAATTCTGAAGATTTCAAAGCCTTTTCACACAATTTCTCTATTTTCAAAGAATCCACACAAAGAAAACAGTTTTCAAAAGTCACCAGTGTTCACTTATCAAAACCATTTTGAAGAGCTCAGAAAGGGCAGGTTGAGTATCAAATCCTTTCAGAAACAACCGAGAACAAACATTTTCTAAGCAAGAACTGTTTCAAGCATCTTTTGCTTGCCAGGAACATCAGCCAGATTTGTTTTCACCAACGTGCAGCCTCTCAACGGAGGGGAACTGGGGAGGAGGGAAGGGGGTGATGAGGAATCTGAGCAGCTCACACCACTGCGGCAGTGGGGAGGAGACCTTGCTCCAAACCACCCTCTGAAAACCTGCCTCAAGGACCTCAGACTCCACTGAATCACCCCCACATCTGCACCTAGTTTGAAGCAGACCTACAATCACTGCCCATGGACCCTGGGGAGCAGATCCCAGCAGGGATACTCTCTGAAGACCTCTGGAGAGACCATCCACCCTTCTGCCCTCTACTACTAACCCTATCTCCTACCCCCTTTCCACTTCCCAGTGGAAAGTTTTGAGCTTTCCACTCAAATCCTCAGTGAGATCCCCCTTAAATTGAGAGATTTAGGCTCCAGGGTTAAACAACCATCAACCAAACAAGGGAATACAGCAATGAAATGGCAGCTCTCCATCCACCACCACTACCTCCTCCCAGCAACCCCATTGTAGGACACGTCCTTGAGCACTGTTGGCTTTAGGAGCCTTTCCACACCACAGAGCAGCACTGCAGTGCCATGAAGAACACCAGTAGACAGCTACACAACCACCTCCCGGCTCCATGAGGTCCACCAGCACTTTGGGGAATTAGTTTGTTTGGGTTTCTGCATGTGTGTGTTTTCTAGCCCTCTTCCTTCCCCAACACTGATCAAAGCCAGATCAGTTAAGGCAGCATCAAAAGTTCACATCTCTCATGCTGGGGTCTCCTTCAAAGTTCAGTGGAACTCCTTAAGCCCTGACAAAAGAGGCTTGAAGTTTTGACATTTCAAAAATCATTTTCCAGAACACAACAGGATAAAACAGCTCAGAAGAGATATCTAACAAGGGAGAAGAACAAAGCACCCAAAAGGCAGCCAAAAGGGTTCGCCTTTTCCTTTCTTTTTTTTTTTTTTCAAAGGAAAAAGATCAAAACATAATTTTTTTTGAAGAATTTCTATTTCTTCCTCCCTCTGCTCTTTTTGTCTTCTTTGGTCCATTCACTGTTTCTTAGCCGACGAAACTCCTTTTCATCTAAAATTAGTATTTTTGTGTCAGAAAGCTATGGGAGGCCATACTACAGGTAGCTATTAATGTACCCATCTCTATGCTATCATACAATTACAACCCTGTTACAGATATTTAACACTAGAGGAAGGATTATCCCTCTTGCTCCATTCTATAGGTACAAAGAATAACTCTATTTGATTTCTTTAGAGAACTTTTTTTTTTTTCCTTGTTAAACTTGAAATAACATTTCCCAAAGGGACAACTCCTCCCCTATCAGCTCTTTCCATTGATCAGCTCCTCCCACCCTGGTCCCAGGGAATGAAAACTTCTGTTTCTGAAATTTCTTTCAGAAAATGGAGAAGAACCAGCATTGGATGCCCAGGACACACATACACTGACCTAAGAAGGCAAACCAGGCTTGGTGCAGGACTGTGGGGTCAGCTTTACCAGCTGTCTCCTGCTCAGTGCAAAGTAGATAATTTTGGAATAATTCAAATTCTTTGGGGCCAAACACTTAATTCTACACTCTAATTTGAACTGAGGGACTGTATCACACCAGGTTAAAATCCAAACAATCCACTTCATCTTGTTTCTCAAGCGGTTTCTCTCTTGAACAAGTTGAAATGCCTAAACAGAAAGTTCTGATATCAACTTCTTGAGCCTACAGATATGCCTTCAATTTACTCTTCCATCAGCCAAAGCACACACAGCTCATAACACACAGAGCTTGACTCAAGGGTGTATTTCAGCACACAAAGTACTCGTGTGGCCCTGGGCTGCTCACACCAGCGCTCCCCAACCCGCTGATGATCCAGCCCCAAGACCCCGTCCCCCAGGAACGCTGTCAGTCCTGCCTGAGCCTGCTCACCCTGGCAGAGCAGAAGCAAATTAGTGATACAAATCTGTATGTAATTATAGCTCTGACTAGGAGCATCTTTCCTGTGGGAGGAGCAGGGTTACATTTTAATTGTTAAATTGCACTTTCTTGATAATTCTGACAGACTCTTTCTTTGGACTTTCTTGGCAGTCAATCTTGATTTCGCCAGGGCTGAACTTCTGACAAGCAATGTACGTGTTTAACTTCACACAGCGAGTCACGACTTGGCCAACGTTTCCCAAGCCCAAGTAAGGTGGCAGCTTCCCAATCCTGCCTTGTGGTCAAGCTCATGCTGCAACGAGCCCTCCCCATGGTGTTATTAGACAATAAAATTGCACAGGTGCCAGTAACAGCAGAGCTCCATTCTCAGTAGGCATCTAGTAAATGAGACAGAAACTAGACTGCTAAAGAAAAGCTTCTCCTTAATGCTCCATATCTCCCAACTCCCACGCTCCAGCCTGGGGCTCTCACTGATGCTCTCTAGATATTGGACAAGGGTTAGGGGAAATCCAGCCTAAATCTAATCACATCATGAAGTATATGACGGAGGAGCTATGATAAGCTTTAAAAAAATACAAAGTGTGTGTGAATGGAGATTTTTCAGTCAGCACCAAGACCAGACATCCTCCCAGGATGGCAGAAAACACAATCAAGGAGTAGCATGTGCAAAGTTAACACTCCACTGGACCGAGGCGAGCTACCACCCACACACCAACAGATTGCACACCAGCACTGCTCCTTGTTGGGAGGACAACAAAGCAAAGCAGCACAATCCTAGCTCTGCAGCCTCCAGAAATCCTCACTGCATTGCTGCATCCTTGCTGCTGCAGGTATCCCATAAATTCTTGTTCCAAAGCAAGTATGTCTAAGCCAGCTTCCTGGGCCAGACCCACCACCATGCCACAAGCAGACAGGGCCTCATCTTGCAGATGCAGAAGTCAATGTTTGCATCTCTCCACCTACGAAGGGAGCAGGGTAGTTGGTCAAAGGCACTGTGCCTTGTTGCAGTCTTCCCTCCCATATCAGAGGATAAATGCTGCTGCCAGAAGCTCAGCAAGTGCTGGGAGATGCCACCTCTCCAGTGGTGGGTACATCCTGCCTCTCTCAGGATGCAACAGCTCCCAGCTCTGAACCGGCCCCTGCTGACACCATCCAAATATCAACACCAACCCCTCAGCTTTGGTCTGATGGATCCTGCAAAGGAGAAAGGAAGAGGCATTTGCCTTCCCTACAAACCAAGCTGCCCCACAGCCGGGTGTGCTCATGGCAGGTGGCCGGGAGAGCCAGGACAGCTCCAGGAGAAGCCAAGAGTGGGATCACAAGCCTGTCAAAGGCACGATAAAAACATGATGTGCTTCAGCCTCCAGAATCTTATTAGTTCTTCATGCAAAGAGCGTTCGCGCCGTAAAACCGTCTCGGAATCCCTTTGATCCATGCTGATACAGTTTATAAATTGATGTTAATATTTAGAGTTCATGTCTGGTAATGCTGCAGCCATTTGCTCACATTTTCCTGCCAGCTGAACAGGCGCGAGAGCAGGAGTGAGCTGTAATGCAGACACGGAGGTGACCCGCTGATTAAGAGCTGATGGAATGAAAGGCAATCTGTAAAGCTGTCCTCAAAACACAGCCACCTTACCAGAAACATGTGGGGTCTGGGTCAGCCAGACCTGGCACCAAGTCTGAGACAGGAGAGTAGTGCTTCTGCTGAAGCCCTGACCCAGGTCTCCATACAGCAAAACTCTGGGGGGCAGAAAACAGCACAAGAAAAATCTGATTTCAAGCCAGAAAATTCCCTCTCCTGATTTCAGAAGGGGCTGGTGGGGCTGGGACCTGTTGGAGAGCATGGGGGACCCCAATGGCAGCATCTCTCTAGAAGCTCAGAGATAACCTTTGAGATCAGATCCTTTTCTCCATCCGTCTGGTATATACCTGGAGTGCTTCATGTGTAAATCAAACACATCTCCAGCTTTTCCTTGCTGTAAAAAGAAACGGGGAGGCAGCCAGACCCCACCTCCCACTGCTCATTTCTCTGCGGCCGCATGCACCGCACGTGCTGAGCACACACATGGGTGGGAGCCTGAGGACACAAGCTAATGCCTGGTCACCTCTGAGGGCTGCAGAAGATTGAGCAGGAGATGTCAAAAGCAAACAATTTAAAGCAACACATTTAATTAAAACCAAAATGAGGAGTTGTGGTGAGTCCAACAATTGCCGTCTGCAGAGCTCCGTCAATCTTCGGGGAGAATTAACACAGGCTGCTAATAGCAGCAGCCAATTCCACCAGAGGCTTGGAGGAAACCGTGGTGAGGGGAAGGTAGGAAATAATCTTCAGATGAAACAATTACTGATCACCTGCGTGACAATCACAGAACATCAGCACTGTTCAGATGGGCAGACAAAGATACACAAAGCTTAAAAGCAAAAAAACCCAAAAAGAAACCACAAAGAAGGTTCCTCCAACTCTGCAATCTTGTGAGACACTCAAACCCAAAGCATGGTCTCAAGTGGCAATTCCACCTCCCAATGCACAGGGTGGGACTAGGTTTGCTTCCTCCCTCCGTTGTTTTCAGGACAATGTTCATCCCGGGGGAATTTACCCCCCTTCGCTGGAGGGCTGAAGCAGAAACAGGGGTGGCTCAGAGCAGATCCCACCATGGGGACAGCACCTGGGCATGCCCCCTCTGCTCGCTGACCTCCACAAACACCCAGCCCGCAGTCCAGTGAGGGTTCAGCCACAGGGGTTACCACATCTCCTCTGGCACAGGTCCCAGAAGAGGAGGGAAGGAGGTTGTGAACGCCCCGAGATGTCTTTGAAGTGACAGAAACCTGCTTTATGTCCTTTCCATTATTTCCACTTATAAAACAAAGCCCTACAAGCTCCTTGCTGAATGCAACTCTTGCTTCCCTCTGTATGTGCTGGAGGATCTCACCCACCTCTCCCACTAAAGTAGCCAGATACAAACATCCACCCACACCATATATAACCTCTTCGCAGGCTGTAAAAATGGGAAGCTTTAATTGATACTATATTTCAAACTTGTGCAGCAAGGACGTTCTCCAGCCTGAGTCCTCTAGGGTCCCTTTCTCCAGCCCTGCCTTCCCTGCAAGCTGCTCCCGTTGCTGTGTCTCTTGACTTTTTGAATGATTACTTACAAGAAAGAAAAAAGAAAACCCACACACTATTGAGTGTATAGAGCTGGGTGGCTCACATATTCATAAGAGGTTTTATTGCTCAGATGGACGGGCTTTCTTTCCTTTCTTCCTCTCTTTGACACTGCTAAAGGGTCCTTTAAATAATGCTTTGCATTTCCATATCCTCATAAAAGCCACTATGAGTCTTCCTATAAACGCAACTCATCTCTGAAATCAGAACGATGTCTTCTGCTCAGCGCAGGCAGAGGCTGCCCCAAAATATAGTCACAGAATGGTTTGGGTGGGAAGGGAACTCTAAAGGTCTTCTAGTCCAACCCCCTCTGCAGGGCGCAGGAACATCTGCAACTAGAGCAGGTTGCTCAGAGCCCCGGCCAACCTCACCTGCAATGGTTCCAGGGATGGGGCAGCCACCACCTCTCTGGGCAACCTGGGACAGGCTCTCACCACCCTCAGCATCAAAAATTCCTTCCTTCTCTCTAGTCTAAATCTCCCTCTTTTAGCTTAAAACCGTCACCCCTTGTCCTGTCACAACAGGCTCTGCTGAAAAGTCTGTCCTCACCTTTCCTACAGGCCCCTTTAAATACTGGAAGGCCACCAGAAGGTCTCCCCAAAGCCTTCTCCTCTCCAGGCTGAACAAGCCCAACTCTCCCAGCCTGGCCTCCCAGCAGAGGGTTCCAGCCCTCCCAGCATTGCTGAGGCCTCCTCTGGCCCCGCTCCACCAGCTCCATGTCTCTGCTGTGCTGAGGACTCCAGAGCTGCCCCAGCACTGCAGGGGGGTCTCCCCAGAGCGCAGCAGAGGGGCAGGATCCCCTCCCTGCCCTGCTGCCCACGCTGCTGGGGATGCAGAGCCCTGCCTGACACCCTGACCAGCAGAAAGGAGCAGTGGATGCTCCCACCATTCTATTCTAAGAAGATTTAGAGGCATGGACCCATTTGTGGGAGGCAGGAGCCCCCAGCCCTCCCATCTGCCACGGCAGCACAGAGCACAGCAGCCCCTGCCAGACTCTCCTGGATTTGGCCGCCCCGTGGAATGAAGGCAGAGCAGCTGCACAAACCAGGACATAATTGCTCAGAGGAGAGAGGAGCCGGGGAGGGAACCCCCATCAAACGAACAAAAGGAAGAAAATTAACCGAGAGAGAGAAATCAGGGCAACAGCGACAGGCTGGTTATTAATACTGCTGCTTGGAATATATTCTCCCAGCCTTTGCTGCCGGTTGGCTTCTGGTCCCAGTCCATCCCCTCCCCTTTCCCATCCTGTGACTCCAGAGGGCTGGGGACCTTCTTTCTCCAACACCATTGCTCACTGCTGCTTCCCTCCGAGGCTGGACACATTTGATGGGGCTTTCCCCCCGCCCCTTCTCCTTTTCCCAACTTGGCTTTGGCTCCTGTCGGGCTGGAGCTGGCTGGCATCTATTTAAAGTTGCCTTCAAAGACGAGTTTTCATCTGCTCAGGAAGGGATTTCTTTCAGGCTCTGCCTTTGTTTGGCTTCTCCTGCAGAGGTGTTGGTAGCTGCTCAGCTTTAAGATTTTTCCTTGGCTACAGGCACCTATTGAAAGACTTCATTTCACAAAGGATCGAGAGGACACACGAGAACATCACTGTGAATGTCCCACCCCTGCCTCATCATCACGTATGGCACAAAAGAGAACAGCTCCAGGAGCCAGGCTGTTGAAGTGCAGGACAACATTTGTGGGACACGATGCTCACCATCAGGTGCCATGTGGGATGCTGGTTTAAGACTGATCAAAGCTCCCAGCTTCAGCCAAGCCAAAGCCACCAGCTCTACCAACACTTGGCTGATGTGGGGATACCCACACCAACCCCTTTCTGCACCTAAAAGCAGGTTTAAAACCACCCAGGAGATCACCAGGGAGGAACAAGCCCTCTATTTTCCATCAGCACAAGACTCCGGGTGCCAAGTCTCTGCAAACACAGCCAGCCACATTTTTCCTGAGCTTCATGAAAATCTTCCAGCCCGGCTCCGTTCTGCGACGTCTTTAAATGTTTTATATTTTGCTGCCAGTTGGGTGCTGCCTTGGGATTTGTTGTTATTCAAAACGAAGGGACAACTTTAAGAGCTTTTCTCTTCCCAGACTCTGCCATCGCATAAAATGATGAGATCTCAGTAGAAGTGATAGCCACTGCAAAATGTCTTGGCTGCTTCTACAGGAAGAATTTGACTGTTTCTCATAAAAAATATTAAAAAACTTTTCGCGGTTTGTAATTATATTTTACAGTTTCATTACAAAGCTCATTTTAATTCTTCTCCAAACCCTTTTTACCAGTCCTCTTGCCACTTTCTCTTCAGAAAAGTCATTAAGTTGGGACTGGAGATCATCCCATTTTCCCCAGTTTCAAGGATATTAATCTGTTTTATTGGTATTTCTTTGTCATTTCCATTCGAGCGTTCTCCGTATTTGCATAATTTCCATTGACATCCCCTTCCCAGTGACAAGCACGGGCTCAGCTTTTCACTGGCACTCTACAGACTCACACTGCATTTTGGTTTGTTTTCTTTTTTGAGCACACAATGTCTGTCTTCCCTGGGCCAGAACCACAGGCCAGGAGCAGGATGCCAAGGTCCCATCTTCATCACTGCCAGTGATGGCCAGTGCCCATCTCAAAGAGACACGAGTTAACACTGGAGCAACCTCATTTCCCAAGTGCAGAAAGTTTCTCTTCTCCAGCTACTCTGAGTAACCATCTGTTGAAGATGAGAACATTCAAGTGCATCCTGGACAATCCTCAAAGCCTTTTAGAAACAGGTCAAGGTGTAGACAAGTCCCTTGTTTCAAGTAACACCTTTTTCACGTCTCCACCCCACTGATGTTCAGTTCCTTCAGCCTGAGACCACAAAGTAGATGCTCTCCTCCTCTTTCCTTTAAGGACCAAGCTTTGACTGCTGGGATAGCCCATGTACCCAGAGACTGGGTTATAATTTCCAGAGTCAGCAGCTAGGGAGCATCCTTGTAGACCAGAGGAGGGGCAGCACAGGGACATCAACCACTGCACACAACACCCATCCCATAAGCATCATTAGATGAGGACACAGAAGTGGGGTTAACAAGGCAAGAGGGTCAGTGTGGGGCTGGGGAGAGCACATGCTGTGCCAGTGCTGCAGTGCAGGTGATGTCCCATGAACGTTTATCATGGCCAAGAAGAAACCACTCTTAGGAGGGTTGAATCCCATTTCAAACACACTAGTGAGACCCTCCACACCATAGGATGATATTTGAACCCCCATCCATCACTCCCTGCTGCTGTCACGCTGATGCACCTCTTCAACCATCTACCTCTCCCCTAAAACATTCATCCCCTCAAGAGATGTCCTCCATCCCAGCCCCCAAAGTGGGGTACTGGACAGGAGCTGGCCTCGCTGGGACATCCCATCAGCTGACTCCATGCAGCACCTTTCTGGCAGAGAAAAAACGTCCCCTCTGCAGGCCCCAAGCAGTGAAACAAGCACAGGCACTGAGGAATTGGAACTGACTGAATAATGGGTCCCGTCTGCTGGAAGAAAATGAAATTTGCCCTCGTGTTACCAAAAACTTGCACTCGCCGCTCGCTGCACATTATAAAGAAAAGGTCAGTGAAACACAACAAATGCAAGGAACCCAGTTGGAGAAAGCAATAAATAGTGACAGCAGCCCTCATCTAATTTTTCAAAGCATCTCTGCCTTTGCTCAAACCCCAGCAATTTCACTCTGCGCTGCTGCAAGGGGCTGGGACAAGCAGCTTTGCTGCTGCAGGACGGGAGGACAGCTGCCTGTGCAGGCTCCTGGGGCTCGTCAGTGAGCTTGGAGGAAAACAGGAATAGCCTTCAGATACAATTAATAATAATAATAATAGTAGTAGTAATAATAATAACACCAACACCACCACAACAACAATAATAATAATATAGAATCACAAAATGTATTGAGTTGGAAGGGATCTCCAAAGGTCATCTACTCCAACCCCCCTACAATAAGCAGGGACATCTCTAACCCATCAAGCCTGACCTTGAATGTCTCCAGGGATGGGGCCTCCACCACCTCCCTGGGCAACCTATTCCAATGATCAACCACCCTTATATTAAAAAACTTCTTCCTAATGTTCAACCTAAATCCACCCTTTTCTAGCTTAAAACCATTATCCTTTGTCCTATTGCTACAAACCCTTGTGAACAGATCCTTCCTGACTTCCTATAGGCCCCTTTCAGATATTGGAAAGTTAACAACAACAACAATAATAATAATAATAAAATAATAATAACTGATATTTTGGGTTTGCAGATGTCCTTTGCTCTGGGAAGGGGGATCCCTGCAGCCAAACACAACCAGGACAATTCCCAAGGAGAGGGACCCCCCCACGTCCCAAACACACGTGGTGGGCCAGTGAGGTCCAAGTCTCCAGAGGGTCTTACCATCCGCGATGAAGTGCTCGGGCACGTGGAGTGTCACCTTGACGGTGAGCGGGCAGGAGAGCTGGGAGCCACACACCACGGCCAGGACACAGGAGCTGACGGCGATCAGGGTCAGGGCTGTCTTGTTGATAGGGCTCTTCATGGAACCTGGAGGGCAGAGAGAAGATGGGTGGCCAAAAGGCAAAGCTGTACCAGGGGCTTGCTCGGCCTCCCCCTTCCCTGCGTGTCTGCAGGAAAGCCCCAACCCCAGGGAAGGGCAGGCATTAGAAACAAAGACGTCAGCTTGGAAGCACTGGAAGAGCTCCTGAGGTCTGCAAACCCCATCACTCCCATTGTGCCTTCTTTGCTGGGTTTTTAACATTCGTGTTGTTTCACTTACTGAGTTACACCCATCTTGGGGACTGTATTTTTCTAGAGGAGGAAGAAAACACGTTTGGAGCCCTGTAGAGACCCTCTCTCTGAGAATCCCTCTTCCTTGGAGCTATTCACCACCCCTCCCAGGCTCCCCCAGCAAAGCCACCATCACTTCTCATCAGCCTTGGTTTATTTGGCAACTCCTGTCAAGTCACAAAAAATAATCAAGCCAAATCTGAGGGCTGCCTGGACCATGGCATCGTTTGCTTTCCCTTAATACCAGGAGAAATCTACACCTGTTGATGTCATTTAGCACTGATAAGCATTATTTATTTACACAAATATATGTAACTATTAAGCCATCACAAGGGGACTACACTGAACAACAAAGTGACCTACAGAGCCAGCCTCTCCAGACCTGGGGGCTGCCCCACTGCTGCTCTGACTGCACCACACCCCTCACGAACCCCTAGCCCAGCACCTCACACCAGAGCTCTGCTTTGCTTGGAGCTAACAGTCTATTATGGTGTGGCTGAGTTGACCAAGCTCCCAGCAAACCTGACCACGTTCCTGCTCAGGATTCAGGTGAGAACACATTTATTTTCGGAAGCCCATCCAGCCTCTCCCCACTTGCTCACCAGCCCTCACCAGCTCATCAGCAAAGCGAGATTCATAAAGCAGCAGTTTGAAAATTGAACGGGAAATACATCCAGCAAGTTAATACTTGCACAGCCTGTAATTTGACCAAAGATGTTGTTAGAGATGCTGGGGCCAGGGCAGGGATCTCCTGCTCGGCACCATCTGTGTTTTCCAGGCAGAGCAGCATCCCCCACCAAAGCATCCCAGCCAAAGGATGGTGGATGCTCCAACCAGCATCTGCAGGACAGGAGAAGTGGCTGATCTGCTGGAAAACACCCTCATCACCATGACCAACAGAAGCATGCAAATTGATTATTTATGAAGCATCTTTTACTTTTCTTACGCACGCATCATCTAAACAGCCACCTAAACAGATTTCACAGCTTTATCACCCATCTCCCGCGCCCTTCACCTTGTGATCCCCTTTTTTTTCTTCCCAATCTTTATTCATATCATGAGCATAAGTTAGCACCTCCTTGGGAGGTAAACTCATCCTCTTGCTGGGCACACTGTGCCTGCCACAAACCTGCCTTGGCTTGAAGTTACTATGGGAATGCAAAAAGAAAAAAAAAAAAAAACAAACAAACCATAAAAAAAGAAAAAACAAGGAAAAAAGGCTCCATCAGGGTAATTGGACACAGCCAAGTATACAATAGAGCAGAGAACACTGGGTTTTACCATTATAAATCACCTTTCAATCCAGGGTCTTAAAGTGCTTTGCAAACATTAAATTGCAAATCCCTGATGAGTTAGACAAGTATTATCCCCTCCTCACAAAGAGCCTGGCTCACAGGTACGATGGCAGCTCTCACCACCCTGCAGCTGGAGAGGAGCTGGAGGAATCAGGATCTGGGAACTCCCATCCTCATCAGTCCACGTGGCTGCTTCTTTCCCCGTGACTAAGAGGAGAGGGGCACGGGAGCTTGAAACAGCAAAAAGCCCATTACAGCTCAATGAGGTTGAGCTTGGATGCCCAAGGAAAGGCACAATGTGCTACAAGTGTCCTGTAACTACCTTCTCCACTCCCCTGCCTCCTGCTTCCCGCCCGTTTCCATCACAGCGCTAATTATTGACCTCCAGAACTGCCTAAGGTTGGCTTTGACCAACTGAACCACAACAATGGAGCTTCTGCTTGAGCAGAAATTGGATTTCCAACTCAGCTCTTTATTGCTTGTGGCCAGTTTGCTGCCAGGTTTGAAGGGAGGCTGCTGGAAAAGCAGATCCTTCCCTGGCTCTTTAGAGAGAGGGCCATGGCTCAGGTTTTCCATCCCATTGCCTGCTCTTCAGACCACTGATGCTCCAGTAGAAGCACTCCTTTGCTGGAGTGTAAAACACCCATCTGGAGATAAAGACATGACAGGCCTCTAAAACCACAAGCAAATACATTCTTAGCAAGCCACTGCTAACCAAACCACCCTCAGCAGGTTCACCAGGGCTTCATGCTCCTGTTCAAGAGGTGAGACAAAACCACCCATTCCTTCCTTGGCCTGGGGAGGGGATAAAACCCAGCTCGGTAAGTCAGGCAGCACCACATAAACCACAACGCCACAGATGGGAGCTGTACCTGGCTTTCCATCCTCTCCTTGTCATCTCCAGGCTTTTAGGGAGGTGTTTAAGTGCAGATTTGCAAACCCAGGTCTGCCAAACAAGCTGGTATCAACCAAGAGGAGGAAGCTCTGTGGGGAATGCAAGACCTTCCTGGATGGCTGATGGGACTCAGGAGCCCCGAGAGCATCAGCACCTAACACTAATCTTCGTTTGGGTCTTGTGGGGTGCAAAAAGCCCAAGAGGAAGGTGGTGACCAAGCACAGCTGAGACCAAACTCACTCCCCAGATTCCTCTGCCCTACTAAATCCTTCATATACTGAGATGACCTCTCTATATTTTCAATTAAATCTGTTTTGTGGATGGTTGCAAATGGGTGTCTGAGGGCTCAGCCAGGCTGTTCTAGGGGAAAAGCAATGGCCCATGGGGGTTCCTGGAGGAGGTGGACCTGGGGAACCTGTGCCTAAGTGGCTGGCAGAGCAGCGGGCAAGACACGTGATGAGGATGAAGAATAAGAAGTAGTAACTTCTTTCTGAACCTCTCCCCGCAGCCTCTGAGAGCTAAAGAGAGAGCAGCAGGAAGGAAAGGCCAACTGCTCCTGTTTGGGGCAGAATCAGACCTGAGGAGCCTCCTGACGGTGATCCCATAACAGCAGCTTAATGAGACTGAAGACAAGAGGAGCAGCCAGGACTGTGGTCAGAGGGGCTCCTGCCACCATCACCTTTCCTAGCCACGATTTCTTTTCTCTCCTTAAACACTGGTGCCAATTAGCCCAGCTCTGGCATCCCAGAGGAGACGTGGGTCCCTCTGCACAGAGCTCAGAAGCAGCCCACAAAGCCCCACGTTCCCCTGAAGGTTTTGCACCTGCTGCATGATGAAGATAAATTTAAAGCCACTGGTATAAACACTCTGCAAACAACCCCTCCAAATGCACCGTGTCTCCTTTGAAATATCATTTCCTTCTGCGGGTAATTACTGCTTGCTTTGTACACTTTCTCTTGCCCACCTAAAGGACAAGAGGGGGAAAAAAACCCAACAAAAAACTCCAAGCTCATTTCTTTCAACATTGGCAGCACTGCCTAAATTAGGAAGGGGGGGGGGGGAAGGGGGAAGGTATGTTTAGAACATGTATGGATTTACAAGCAACACAAACATCCCGCACTCTCGGTAATATGATGTTTCTAAATCAGGATCATAAATACATGCTCAGGAGATTAGTCTATAAAAAAAAATAAACTTTAATTACCCCATCTTTATCAGCACACAGCCCATGGTGTTAGCCATATGTGGGTGTTAAACGCCAAGTGCTTTGCAATCTTCCCCGCCCTCCCCGGAGATAATAGCATCACACAGAACGTTTCGTGGCCATTCGGATATTAAAATGTATTTCTGCCACCCGAGGAAGACGGGGCTGGGGAAAGCGAGCGGGAGAACAGCGAGTGCCTGCACTGCTTAGCAACCGATGCGTGGAGCCGCCAGCGCCGCGGCGTGCCGCATGTAGAAGCCCAGAGAGCAGCCTCCCGGTACCCCCCAGGAGCATCGAGCCCAACACAGCCCCCCCAGTACCTCCTAGGTGCACCGAGCCCAACACAGCCCCCCCAGTACCCCCCGGGAGCACTGAGCCCACCGCAACCCTCCTGGAACCCCCCAAGAGCGGTCAGCCCGCCACAGCTCCTCCAGTACCACCCTGGAGCACCGAACCCACCACAGTCCCCCCAGTACCCCCTGGGAGCACTAAGCCCGCTGCAACCCTCTTGGAACTCCTTGGGAGCACCAAGCTTGCCACAGCTCCTCTAGTACCACCCAGGAGCACCGAGCCCACTGCAGCCCCCCCCGGTTACCCCCCAGAAGCACCAAGCCCACCACAGCCCCACCAGTACCCCCAGGAGCATTGAGCTCACCACAGTCCCCCCAGAAGCCCCCAGGAGCACTGAGCCTGCCGCAGCCTCTGCCAGTACCCCACAGGAGCACCAAGCCCACCACAGCTCCCTTGGTACTCCCTAGGAGCATCAAGCCCACCACAGTCCCCCCAGTACCCCTCAGGAGCATCAAGCCTGCCACAGCCCCCCCAGTGTCCCCCACTCTCATCCCTGGCATCCCCGCGCTGCTCCCCGCACGCTGATGTAGCCGGCATGGCTGAGGAGCTGGGTGCTCCTAATGATCCTTCGTTATATTCCAGCAGAGGCTCGTTAACACAGTACAACAGCGTTTCCAGGACACCCTCACACACAGGAACATCTCAAGGTGCTTTACGAGCAGGAGATCATGTTGAATCAAATCAAGCGCCAATTAAGATGAGCAGCGGCATTGGCAGGAGGCTCGTGCCATGGAGCACCCCTGTGCTGGGGAGCAGCTCTGCCCATCTCCCCTCCCTGCCCCACACCAGGGCCCCCACCCCTTCCACATCAGCACGGTCCCTCTCTCCAGTACACCAGACATGGGATGGGGCATCCTCCTTCCAGCCAGACACAGCTCTCCTGCACTGTAGTTCCCACCAAGCCTTCATAGAATCATCGAATCATTTAGGTTGGAAAAGACCTCTAGGATCATCAAGTCCACCTTTCATCCCAACATCTCCCAGACCACTAGACCATGTCCCAAAGCACCACATCTGAACACCTCAAGGGATGGTGACTCCACCATTTCCCTGGACAGGTTTTTCCAACGCATAACCACTCTTTCAGTGAAAAATTTCTTCCTAATATCCAATCTAAACCTCCCCTGGCACAACTTGAGGCCATTACCTCTTGTCCTGTCATTAGCCACTTCCCTCAGCAGGGGATAGATGTTGATGCAATGAACCCACCAGACAGCATCTGAGCAGTGGGGTGAGAGCAAGAGTCCACGTTTCCTTGCACCCCTCCTCTACAAAGTCTGGCGTCAGCCTCTCCTCCAGCAGGCACCTTCTCCATCCCTGCATCAGACAAGTCCCAAGTGAAGGTGCTCACATCTACAGCCTGGATCAGGGTAGATGGGTTCAGGACTGTCTGCAGCCTCATCCCCAGGGTCATCAGGATGGAGATCAGCCCTGAAGTGGTGGCTTTGCCCCCCTCATGCCAGGGGAGACCCCCAGGAAGACTCCCTCTCACCTCCAAGAAGGCAGAGAGGGTGCACAGCAGAAGGGATGGAGGGGAAGTGAGGAGGAGAGGCAGGTGTGTTGTGCAGCACAAGGGTGAGATCAGATGCTTCTGGATTTAGAGCGGATTTGATCTTGCTAAGCACCCGCTGAATCAGATTAATACTATTAACATTTATGAATTACCCACCAGCAATTAGCCGAGGCGTCCTCCAGCACGGCACAGGGGGCTGCAGAAAAGGCAGCCCTGGGGCATGGGTCAGGGAGAGGAGGATGCTGAGGGGTGGTATGGCCACCATGGGGGGTTGGGGTTGGGCTGGTGGACCCCATGGCAAGGTCAAGAGTTTGGCAGCTGAGCTTTGGTGAGCACCTCCACCTGCTCAGCTCACCCTGGTGATCTCCCACACTCCTCCCCCAGCCTCAGCCTTGGCTCTTTACGTGCCTTATACTGAATAAATGTATTTACTTCCTATTTATACAGTTGCTGGCGGTGCCTCCCCTGTGCTCTAAAACACTGGGCATGCAGCTTGCAGGGAGACCCACCAGCAAATTTTAATCAGGAAGGGGGGAAGTAGACAAAGGAAAAGCCCTGAAGACTGGGCAAGGAAGGGGTAGCAGAGGGGAAGGGGGAAATAGAGATGACTGTGGCACAGGTTGAGATGCTGGTCTTTGCTGACCCACCAGCCCCATTGCTACCAGAGTCACCACCTCCACCCTCATTACCACCTCCAGCCCTATCTCCACCAGGGTCATCAACTCCAGCCCTATCACCAGCAGTGTCACCACCGCCAGCCCAAGTCACCATGGGCAAGGTCACCATGGTCAGACTCTCCTGCCTTCATGTCTTAGACCTCCTCTGGCACAGCAAAGGGGGAGGAATTCATGCAAACCCAATTTGCTCTCCTGGCACCGTTACATTTTTTGCATTTCTCTGAGCATGGACAATTAAAATCAATGAAGTCAGTTTTGCTTTCATGTTCTTGGTGCTGAATCGGTTGAGATAAAATCACATTAAAGAAACAGTTACATATTTGAAGGCAGAGATTGCCTGCACTGGAATTTTCTCTCACACAAATCAATGGAAACACTTCTCCCAGAATTAAGGCCTGATCTTTTTTTGTTTTAAACTCCAAATGAGTCCCAATTTTACAATGTACAAACACAAAGGCAAAACTGAGTGGAAGGCTTCATTTTAAGGAGGAGGGAAAGCAATTTTCAATACAGTGTAACGAAAACATTATTCCTACAGGAAAAAGGAGAAAAAAGTAATCATTATCTATGAAATAGCTCGTGTTGAGTCACAGCCCAGGGAGGATTGTGCTCAGCGAGTGAAGGGCTGGTCAGAAAACTGAACTGATTCTGGAGACCAGAAGAGAGCAGCGATGGAGACGAGGCTGCTGGGAGGCTCAGGACCCCGCAGGAGATGCCCCAGCACTCAGTGACCTGCCCATCACTGCTGGATCTCCCTCCACCACGCTGCCCAGCCAGGTCCTGCCAGCCCATCATCACCCTGCTGCTGCCTGGCATCTGGAATTGGGCTGGAATCTTCAAAGCCAGACATGCAAAAACAACCAATTGAATCATCTTTCCCTTCCCTCCAGAAGACTGAGAGAGGATCTTACCAGTGTTTATAAATATCTAAAGGGTGGGTGTCAAGAGGATGGGGACACAGTGGTGCCCAGCGACAGGACAAGGGGCAACGGGCACAAACTGGAACCCAGGAGGTTCCATCTGAATGAGAGGAGAAACTTCTTTGGTGTGAGGGTGTTGGAGCCTGGCCCAGGCTGCCCAGAGAGGTTGTGGAGTCTCCTCCTCTGGAGAGATTCCAAAGGTGCCAGGACACAATCCTGGGCACCCAGCTCTGGATGACCTGTTTGGAGCAGAGGGGCTGGATGAGATGATCTCCAGAGATGCCTTCCAACCCCTACCATGCTGTGATTCTGTGAATAAATGCAAAATGACCCAACAGGATTGAGAATAAGAATCCCTTCACTGCAACACCTTCCCAGGGTTGGGGCATATTCCCTCCATGCCTCAGTTTCCCCCACAGCCAAGCACCACACAAGGACGAACATCACCAGCACAGCGTGACATCCACCACCCTCTGCCTCCCCCCACTCCAGCCAGGAGAAGAACCCATCACGCCACAGGCATGCCGAGAGCATCTTCCTCAGGCCAACACCAAACTCAGCAACATCCCCTCAGCAGAACTTCATCTTTTTTTTCTTCATCTGTTTGCTCTTTTCTGTCTCAAATCAGCCAA
>VYZX01006368.1:896332-977233 GCA_013401335.1 Brachypteracias leptosomus
TGGGGCAGGAGGAGGGGGCTCGGGGGGAGGAGGGGGAGCTCAAGGAAGATGCTCTTGCTTCTAATCCTGTTTGCAGATTTACAAGCTCGTTAATCCATTCCAACAGCTCAGAGCTCAGCCAGGTGCCGGGGCAGGGAGCTCGTTTGGAGCATGTTCATTTAGCAGGGAGCAAGGCAGGGGGCCAAGGCAAACACCTCTCGTTACACCATAATTAAAGATGGTGGCATTAATGCTAACTGGGGACTGAGGAAGGAAAATTCAGGAATTAGGGGTGATTTTGTCATTAAAAAGACCCAAAAAACCCCAAACCTGACATTTTAAAACACTCCCCGAAAGCCAGCAGGTTACAGAGCATCTCAGGGAAACAATTGTGGATGCAAAAGGAATCAAAAGTGAGTTTAAATAAAGAAATAAGTAAGATAAGCTACTTGGGTAACTCCTCTCTGAGACCAGCTTGACCTCAGACAGTTAATAGCTCCAAATTGGATGTTATAATAGTAGTGGGAGCTCATATTTGTCCCCAGTAGTGACACCCTGCGTGACACCTGGGTCCATGCATGCCCCTGCCCTGCAGCCACAGCCCCACTGCCAATGCAAGAGGATTTTCTGCATCCCTCCCCTCCAGAAAAAGGGGCAAACCCTGTACCTGCCACAGCATTAAAAACCCACGAGCTCCTTCCTCAACTATGTTTGGTCCTCTCCATCTCCACACTCACTTGCCCCGTGCAATGAAGTGTCTTGGATGTTCAACAAGCCCTTCTGCTCCCAGGTTTCCCAGTAAAAACCAGACTAGAGTCACCTCCCCAGTATTGTGGTGAGGTCCATGCACCAAGGGCTGGCAGGGCAATGCAGAGCTACACAATTAGCTAAGTGGAAATTCTCATTTTAATTAATTTACCCCTAAAAAGAGCATCAGTCAACTGAAAAAAACAAACGCGGCCAAAGAAAGGGAAATTAGATGCAGTTTTAGGGAGGAAAAAAGAAATCTGCAAACATTTTCTTCTGAAATGTATCCAATCAATGCAAAAAAAATAAAATTATACAGAAAAAAAGCTCTTTAGAAGCAAAATGCTCTGCTGTGGTGTGTCATTGCAGCGGGGTACTCACACTGGCTTCAGCTGATGAAGGTTCTTCCTCATTGATCTTCCCTTTTCCTTCTACCTGTGCCCAAAAAACCACACCAGGCTGAGCAGGGCAACAACCAGGGATGGCCCCATGGCTTGAACCGTGGAAAGCTGGGATCACCCTGATCCCAGCTGGCAGCCTCTGCACAGCTGTGGAGTGGTTTATGGTCACCCAGGACCAACTCAAGGAGCTGGATGTGATGCTTTGACTCGGATGAGGTGAAAGCTCCTGTCTGAGCCCAAAAAAAGCCTCACCAGCACAACATGATGTTCCACAGGACAGACAGACAGGGTGATGGGAGGCAGAGGTGTCCTAGCAAAGGCATGGACGACCATGGGTGAGCCTACCCAAGCCACAGCTCTCCTCCCAGGGGTAACTTTGGGCAACTTCTGGCATGGCCAAGACCTCAAAACCACAAGAAGCCACAGCCCTGACACACAGCACATCCCATCTCAGACAGAGGGATCTATTAATCACCTATTTATTCTCAAAGCCAGGGTGCTTTTAAAGGCCTGCCCCAGGAGAGGGCACCAGACCCCCTCTCTGCACAACCTGGCCTCCCCCAAGGCCACCTCCCAGCCCTGCACCCCGACACCCCACCCAGCCCTTGGGGTGACCATGCAGGGTGGTTCATCAGCCAAACAGCATCCTCTGTCCCTCTCCCCGCCTTTCCCTGGGCATCACTTCCCAGTTTAAGCCCCACTGCCATGCAGCCGGGTTGGGATGCTCTGGGTACCAGCCTGGCTGCATTTTGGGAAGCAGTAAATCCAGATGCTCCAGGATGCAGCATCCTTCCCTCTCATCTGCCAGCCCTCAGCAGGGATCTGCTCCTTCCAGCCCACCCTGCCTGCACCTCGCCTCTTACCCTCCTCCCTCTCCCTCTATTATTTATACATTCTAAATGCACTTCACTCAAGAAAAGTGTTTGGGGAGAAAGTTTGTATGAAAAAGGCATTAGACAAAATAAAGCTATATGGCACTGTAAGTGGAGAGGGGGGTGTGGGTTTTGTTGGGTGGGGTTTTTTTTGAAAGTCAATCTTGTCAGCAAAATATGACCTTTCCCAGAGCTGTTAGAAACACTTAGTGCAGAATCAGATTTAATGACAAGCAATAGGCAGCAGTTTAAATGCACTTAGTGCAGGGAAGTGAAGCAAGGCAAAGCTGAGCCCACATTTGTTTTTGTTGGGCTGGGGCGTCGGGTGGTTGGTTTTCTGGTTTGGTTTCTCCCACCCTTCTGCAGGAGCAGCACTCGGAGCCCTCTCAGAGCCTCCCCATAACGGAGGAAATCCTTTAGCTGTGCACGGTTCCTGCAGGCAGAGTGCTCCAGCTGCAGGGCTCTGATGAGGTTAAGCATTAATTAAATCGAACCACGAGAAAATAATTAGAGCCATGCATCCGTCAGGCTGCCTTGTCACTACCCAGTAACAAAGTTGGATGCAAACTCCATCAGTGGAACTGTCACAGGGCTGTTAGAGGGAAATAAATGTATCCCAAACGGACAATTTCATTTAGGGGGAGGAAAAAAAACACCAAACCACCAAACCCACGGATTGCAAAGGATTAATGAGGCGAAGGGTTTGTGTTTGCAATTGGATGTAAAATGCAAACATTGTCAGTTGTGGTATCATGGTTTAACCTCAGTGTTGGGGAGCACTCCAACCACCTGCCTGCCAGAGGGACAATTAACCTCGGGCTCTAAACACAAAACCTCCAGCATGGGAGAGGCACAGGGAAAGGTGTGGGAATGGCCTCAGCAGCAAGCGCCAAGAAATGTACATTAAAAGGGAAAGAGGATGAGATGGGGCTATAGGGAGCAAGATCTCCACTGGAGACACTGGAACTGGCTTGCTTTTGGGGCTTGATCAATGATTTCTGATGATTGGGACTTTAAAAATCTTTTTTTCCAGGGTGAGGGCTCCCATAAGTGGAGATGCTCCACATCACAGTCCCCTCCTGAAGTCGGTGGGGTACCAATGTCTTGAGACATTAAGGCCAGACACAGCTCACCATGTCTCTGACAGCGTGCACAACCTGGTGGAGGAGCTGTTGGGAGGAACTACCCAAGGAACCAAGGTAGGTTTCGTACCAACAGTGTGAGGACCCATCCTGCTCCCAGCACAGACAAGGAACAACCTAAAACCTTCTATGATTCTGTGAAATTCAGCTCGTTATCCCAAGCAGACACTGGCTGGAAGCCAGTCTCTCCAACCCCTGTGTTGAGGACACACACCAGTCTGGGTAGAAGTGGAGAGCAATCAAGGGCTCTCTTGTCCTGGTATCCACTGATCCGTGGTCATAATGGGCAGAGGGATCCTGGGGGACAGTGGAGATGGGCTGAGGGATGGGGTGAGGTTTGGGAAGACCTTCTGCACTGGGGCATGCTCTGGCATAGTGCAGATGGGGATTTGCAGAAAACGGGAGCACCAGCCTGGGGAGGAGGGAGAAGAAGGGTGCGTGTCTCTAGAGATGGGGGACAAGCTAGGCTGGCTCAGGGCCACACTGCTCCTGTGCAGCCAGGCATTGAGTCTCCTCCTCAGCTCAGCTTCAAGGATTAATTGACTTGCTCCATTAGTGACCAATAAAGCCTCTTACACTCAGGCAGTTCAAAAGTGAAATAAAAATAAAACAAATTTAAAAAATGAGGCTGGAGCAACGAGTGAGGGAAACTTCACCAGACAGCCACCGAGGACCCCAAAGCACCCACACACAGGCACGCTAAAAATCCAGATACACGTATTTGAACAACTACTAGAAAACAAACCAAATAATTTAAACCAGTTAAATAGTCAGAACATTTTCTTCACACTAAATGAATAATTTATGGGCAGAGCTATAATAAAAAAAAGCCCTCTCCAGGCCTGTATTGCAGAAAAATGTATCCAGAATAAAAGATCACGTTTCAGACTCATAAATAAATGAAAACCAAAACCAACAATAAACAAAGGGCAGTATTTCCTCCCCAGCTCCCGGCACTGCCACAAAGACCTGCAGTGTGATGGACAGAAAGGGACCCTCCTGCCCATCATCCCTGGAGGGACCACCACACCTCCTTCTCCTCCCCAGCTGCAATCTGGACCCAAACCCTCTGCACAACCTCAGCACTCACCACTTAACCCACAGCCATCACCATTTTAAGCAGCAATAGCAATAGGAGGAGGCACTTTCCCTTGCTGAGAGGCAATGCAAGGACCAAATCTTGCTCATGGGGCTTGTTCCAGCCAATGTCTTCCATGTAGCTGGCAACAGCCATCAAGGCTACAAATCAACCTCAGGAGCCCCCAGCACGTTTTTGCACAGTACAGCCTTTAGAGCCACCAATGCTGCTCCCACCCTCTGTGTGGCCCCTAAAAAAAGGTCAAAAAACCCCTTAAGCCCTGGGAAAGTGGAAAGAGGAGAGGTCCCAGTGATGTGAGTTACTGCCAAAATTAACTTCACCCCTTCCTCCAATACAAAAACTTGCCAGGAAACCGTATTTCACTCCCAACAAACCTCAGTTAGCTGAGGCAGTTGGCAGGGACCCTGGACTTGCAGCAGGGCTGGATAAATCCCTGGAGGGCACAGGAGGTGATAACACTCCCAAGCACCTCCACCAGACCATCCGGAGGAAGCTGTGTAGGGTTTGCTCCTCTTCACCTCATCACAGAGGAGCTCCACAGGGACCCAGGATGAGGAGCCCCTGCCTTTCTCCCCAACCAAACTGTTTTGGTCATGGCCAAGCCCAGGGCACAGGAGGAGAAGCAGTGACCACGGCAGCTGGTGACCACGGCAGTCGGTGACCATGGCAGCTGGGGACCATGGCATCCTACCTCGGGGCCGGCTCCGGCGTTTCCGCCTCCCCACGGACGTGCTGCGCAGCGCAGGCTGGAGCTGCCCAATCTCAATGGGCGTGTTGGTGCGGAAGCTCTCCTTGAACTTCTGCATCAGGGATTCCACCGTCTCCTGCGTCACCTCGGGAGCTGCAACACCAGCAAAGGGATGGTGGTTAAAAGAGAACCAGGTCACCATGTCCCCACTGCCCACACGACCCTTTTCTTGCAGAGGACAGAGTGAGTTGGAGCTCATTCCTGGGGCAAGAGCTCCACCAAGACCTTCCAAAGTCACCCATCCAGCACTTTTCAAAGTCTCACCAAAGCCACAGAAATTAGAAAATTGTGAGTTTGTAGAAATTGCATTTCTCACGCTGCTTTCCAGCATTTTGGATCATTCCTTGCCTCTTTCCCCATGTGCATACAGGGCACTTGGAAACACCGTGCCCTTATCCAAGTTACAGCCTAAAGGGTTCAAACACCCAGGACCACCCCGGGCACTGAGCTGGCTTTGGGTCGGGTTTAACTCTGCCCTGGGAGTCAAACCGCAGGCCTGACAGCATTTGGGGCTCAGGTACCCATCAGCAGACAAGTTTGGGATTATGGAGCAATGGAGAAGGCTGGGGTGGGAGCCAGGTGAGCCATGTACAGTCAGTCCAGGCATGATCCAAGCATGGAAAGGAATCCCTGGAGTCTTCCAGGAGCTGGGCTCACAGACTGGGCAACAGCACCTTAGCTCAGGAATCAGCTTGCTGCAACCCCCCATTGCACACCACAGCTCGATGATGTTCAAGGTGCTCCCCTCCTTGCTCTCACACACCTCCATCTAGTACTGCCAAAAAATTCCCAGAACTGTCCTACAAAACTCACCACCCGCCTGCACAAGGGGCAGTTATGGGAAATCATGAAGCAACTCGCAAAGAGCAAAGGTGAAACTCAGGATCAAAAGGTTTGTCCTCCTGCAGGCCACAGAGGTCTCCCAGTTTAACAAACGGTCTGGCCTCTGTCAGCTCCTTGAATAAACTCATTAACAGAACATGACCTCTGTCCTGTCTCCCTTTTGAGAGACACAAAGTCCCTCTGATTAGCTCCTGAAGCTCCTCACACCGATGCAGAGCTGGAATAGATCACCCTGTGTGAGGCAGGGGTCATTTTTGTGCAAAATGAGAACCTGGCCATGCAGGATGAGGCATCTGTAATCCTAGATAAGGACTTGACTTAAATAGAGTCTCCAGCAGACTCCTCTGACAGCCACCCATGCCACAGGGAGAGGAGAGCCCCGACCACCCCATGCCATGGGCATGGAGCAGCTCCACTTTCCTTCTCCCTAAACTCCAAAGATGATATCCTTGGACTCCCCAGGGCAAGAGGCTTTAGACAACCCCAGGGTTTTCTACCCCTACAGGCTGCAAAAAAAAAAAAAAAGAGTGGGGAAAGGTCTCCAAAGAGCACCTAGTCCTGCCAGCACACACCCAACCCCCTCTCTCAGGGCTCCTCTGAGGTGCTGGAGAAGGATGCTGTGGTGGCCCTGGCGCTCAGCACCCTGGCACCGTGTCTGTGGGGGAAGCCCAACCCTGCAGCTCCTGCACCCGGGAGCGAGCGTCGCGGGGCCTCCCGTGAACAGATGGTGAGAGATCTGAACCCCGGGCTGTGCCGTATCCAACGTGTCAAGTGGAGCAGGGAGCCCGGGAACCGCGCGGCTGAGGCTTAGTTACCGAAAAGAGGCCAGAAGGAGAGCGCAGGAGGGGAGGAGGGGGGGAGGGGAGGGCCGTGTCTTCAGCTAGTGATGGAATACAGCAAGGTCACAGCTCTCTCGTGGTCCCTGCTCAGCTGATGGGAGGCATCAACACCGTGGGGATCACACTGCATCTCACCACCATAACCATCCACTGAGGAGCATCTGCTCAGCGGAGCAAACTCCAAAAGTAGGGTGTGGAGCATCACCTTTGTGGGGAGAGGGTCCCTGGGGTCACCAGCTATTTGTGGTGATGCTACAAAGACTCACTCCAGGAATTGGAGCAAAAAGCTGTGCCTCTCACTGCTCTGCACAGCTCGTGTGTGCCAGCACATCGTTGGCCTCTCCGTGCCCCTGAGCTCGGGGGTTTGGAGCAATCAAGAAAAAAAAAAGTGTAGAAACAAGAACCCTTGTCAACATGATCTCAGCAAGCAGAGTTTGACATGGCCAGCATGGAGAAAACTCGCGCTGACAAATGAAAGGTAGCTGGGCTTCAACTGAACGAGCACCAGGGGTCAAGGATGAAGCAAGAACCCTTCATGCACTGCCAACTGTGACAAAAGGGAGGGAGAAGAAACCAATGCACTGTAACAGAACAAGACACGGTACTCACCACGGCTGCTGGGACCCTGCTGACTATGGGGGTGTCCATCACAGCCATAAAGAGACCCCACTGCCACCTGGGCTTTTTTACCGAGGGCTTTCCAGAAGCAGCCATCTGAGCCAGGGGTAGGAACCCACCACCGGGACCAACCTCCATGGGGCTTCACACAACCACACGTTTGCACAAGCACATTCCTGGCATTCCCATCTCCCATGGAGGTTTTAACTGTTCAGAAAAGGATGGGAAGAGGGGCATATGCCAAACCTGGGCTCAGCCAGCAGCTCCCAGTGCTGCCCACACACTGCTCCCCTCCCAAGCACGACACAGCCACATCACCAGTGCCTGGGCACCGGTTCCTCCTAACGATAGATGAACATGACACAGATTTAGAGGTGTTAGGATTGTCTTCTCCCCAAGCAGAGCTTGCCAAACCGCCTTCTCTCCCATCCCTGGTTTACAGGAGATAAATCTATCATTGCTATTGAGCTCACATCTTCGTCACCACGTTGAGAGTTTCTCCAGCCTGGCAGAGGTGGTGAGATCCACCCCGAGGTTTGGCACAACACTGGGATCTCAGTCTCACTCCATCCTATCACAAGGGCTTTCGGCAGCGTAACAGCTCCAGGAACGAGCTGAGGAAGCAAGAGGCTCTTCAGCCTCCGCAAAATCAGCTTCATCCCTGGCAGTGATCTAAGGACACAGCTGAAGGTCACTGTACCTTTGTGAGGCACATTACGTGTTCCCAACGTACACCTCCCTCCTGTCCACCCCCAGATGCTATTTCGAAAGAGATTTGCTCTCCTTATGGCTCCCCTATTTGTCTGCACGTCTCCCACAAAACAATTCATACCAATAGCCTTCCTTTCATCCGTCCTCTTTGCTGGCACAAATTGCAGGGGGAAAAATATGTTGTTTGGCTTAAAAATTACAACAACCGAAAAAACCAAAAAAGGCATCAACTGAACAACATGAGAGATGTTTGGGGAAAAATACCTTGTGATGGAGATGGGAAGCAGCAGCACTCCTTCCAGCCCTCGCGGAACTCCCAGCGCATCCAGGAGAGTTGTACCTTCCCCAGACACATGGGCTGGGCACGGGGAGCTCTTCTGGGGAGGTACCAAAGCTACTATCTCAGCAGCTTCAGTGGCCAGACGGATTCTCCAAAACACAGTCCCAGGCTTGGATCAGCACGAGCATCCACAACCTGTATCTTAGACACAGACTAGTTTCATGCCTCCACCTTCACTGCTTGCACTTGGATGGTGCCTCCACCATCCCAGGACGTCCCCAGGGGTCCAGCACAAGGGACAAAGAACTACAAAAACTCTTTGTCTGTGCAACTTGTTTTCTGCCAGCAGAGGCTGGGAAGCTGGGATGGAGCTGGTGGCGATGGAATTACCCCATTGCCCTTGGAAACAAGCCCTCAACCTCACTGAGATATTTTAGGGTCTTCAGACATGGCCTTGGACGACCCCAGTGAAGCAGCTGTCCCACATGCTGGAGAACTGCTCTCAGCCTAAGGCAGTGCTTCCACACCCCACAGAGACCCTATATCCACCCAGTGCTTGGCTGCCCCACTCCATGCTGCACTGGATCTCAGCTGGATAGGGGAAGAGCAGCAGCTTCTCCCCAAACCAGGCTCAACCAAACCTTGTGCTGCCACTGGGAGAGCCAGACAGCCCCATGCCTTGGTTTATGCTTCATATTAAAACAGAGCAGTAAGGCTTAAGGCAAAGGCACTGGCTTCTCCAAGTCTCACAATCTTCAGTGTCTGGCTTCAAGTTTTGGTCCATGGAGGCACAATGGTCCCTGTCCTCCTCACACAGCATCTGCTCTCCTACAGCTGAACGGAGAAGACTGCAGAAAGGCAACAGCTGCTTCTATCAGAGCTTCCCATGTGAGGTATTGAGTAAAACACGCTTAAAAAAAAAAATATAGTTTTTTAAGCATCGGATTTTCCCATCCTTCTCTTTGGTACCTGAGAGTCAGAGGGCAAGTCATCGATTCCTCAACATTACCAGTGCTTAAACTGCTCCAGGAGTTTTGGAGAGAGGAGTAACTCAGAGCACAGCTCCAGAGCTGCTCGACTGAGCGTGCTGCTTTGCTGGAATCAAACTGCTTCACAGGAACACACCAAACTCAATCAAGGATTAAATGGAAAAGTTTGGGCACAATTAGAAGTCAAGGCCAGTGGGGTTTTTACCTCCTGACCTGTGCACACATTCATGACAGCACCCGTGGCCACGTGTAGGCTACAACCCCCTGCATCTCAAACACCAGTTCTTCTCTATACCCTTCTCCTACCTTCTCATCAACTCAGCATTTTCCAAATAATCTGCTTTTTCTAAGCACAGGGGAGGCTGGGAATCACTGACACTGGCTCTAAAGGTCTATTTTGGATCATCACATCCATAAAGCACCATGTAAACACCAGGTATGTGCAAGGCAGTTTAATAACATTATAATTGTTTCCTCCAAATCAAACCCCTCAGTTTCAACACACTCCTTTGGATGTTTCTGCATCGATATTTCAGAAATTTCTATTCTATAAAGTATTTCAAGAAATTGACTTTCCGATCCTATTTAGGATAAGCATAAATTTCACAATACTGGAAGTTTTCCACATGGTGGAAACTCTGTTTTCTCACCAGCTCTAAATAATGGGTGTTTGTTGTTTTTCGAAGCATGAAATAAGCAATGGGTGTTTGTTCTGAAACTGGGATGGGGACTGATTTTCAACAGTGCTACCCTGAAGGTACTAAGCTCCAGAAAGCAGAGAGCTTTACAAGCATAATTTAGGTAATTACAGCGATGCCTGTGTGATGATGGTGGAAGAGATTTGTACAAGTTTCACACATATTGGGATGAAAACATATCTAGAGAGCAATGTCCTGCCACAGAGCATGCTGGATATGGTAAAGACATGAGAAACACTGAGAACTTCACCTCTCCATCTCTCTCCAGCCACCAAACTCCTCTATCACCTCATGAGCAAGAGTCTCTGTCCTCATCAGTGCCCTGGTCTCCACCAGTCCACGTCATGTGCCACATACAGGCACAGAGTGCCCAAGAAACACTGGGAGACTGCTGGCTGTGCTACACAGACAACTCAGGAGATACATACATGGAGATATAGAGATACAGATCAGAGAATAACAGAATGGTGGGGGTTGGAAGGGACCTCTGGAGATCATCTCATTCAATCCCCTGTTCCAGCAGTTCACCCAGAGCAGGGTGCCCAGCATCACATCCAGGAGGGTTTGGAATCTCTGCTGAGAAGGAGACTCCACAACCTCTCTGGGCAGCCTGGGCCAGGCTCCAACACCCTCATAGCAAAGAAGTTTCTCCTCCTGTTCAGATGGAACCTCTTGGGTTCCAGTTTGTGCCCGTTGCCCCTTGTCCTGTCACTGGGCACCACTGACAGGAGTCTGGCCCCATCCTCTTGCCCCTGCCCTTTAGCTCTCGATCAGCATTGATCAGATCCCCTCTCAGGCTTCTCTTCTCCAGCTCAACAGCCCCAGGGCTCTCAGCCTTTCCTGGGCACAGAGATGCTCCAGTCTCCTCAGCATCTTTGTAGCCTCCACTGGACTCTCTCCAGTAGTTCCTTATCTCTCTTGAACTGGAGAACCCAGCACTGGACACAATACCCCAGACAGAGGTGACCTCACTAGGGCAGAGCAGAGAGGGAGGAGAACCTCCCTTGACCTGCTGGAAACATCAAAGCCAAGCACAAATAAACAACCACACCTACCCCTACCTCAGGGGACCAGGCTCTCCTGCAGCACATACATCTCCAAGGCATCCTCAGGTGAACCCATCGTGGGAGGTGCCACACGTGGCATCGTGTGTTCTGCTCTCATTACGAGAAGCTCTTTTACACTGAGGGGGTTTCAGATGCAGCAACAGAGAGATATGGGAACCCAGGAGCATTTTGAAACTGCCTCATATTCCATCACGACTCTCTCTTTCTTTTCTCTCCCGGCCCTTTCTGTTGAGTTTTAAAATAGACAATGCACCATTATTTTTAACATAGGTATTAATATATAGATATTAATATGTTAATAGATTATTATATACATTAATAAGTCTCTCCTTACAAAAATAGATTTTTATACGTAGAAATCTGATTTTAATTGCAAATTGGAGGGGGAGGGGAGCAGGAGAAGAGATAAAACTTTATTCGAGATGTCTCCTTTGAAGGAAACTGAACAAATGTACTTTCCTCCTTCATATATTCATGAGATGACTGCTTCCCTACCCCGTTCTCTACCACCCTCAGCTCCGGGCTCAGAGCCAGCAAAGTCCTTATCTGGTACCAGGCAGGGGAGAAAAAAAAAAATCCTGATAGGATCAGAAGTTTCAGTAGTTTAACAAATCTGCAGGAAAAAAAAAAAAAGTCTCCATGGGCTTTTAATAAGGCTTGGGGCTTGTGAGAGGGAAGGGGGGATGTCAGCAGAGGCTGGTATGTAGCACAGGCGGGGGATGGAGACCTGTGTTCACTCAGGGTCCCGTGGTGGGAATGGGGACCCCGGGGAGCCCCAGGATATCTCCACAATCCCTCTGACCATGCACCCCCTTTTTGTTTCTCCTCTTTATTGCAAAGATTTACAATATCCCCCATCTAGAGAGAGCAGGAGGCAGTATCTGCAGCTCCTGCCCTTGCTGCACCTGGGTGAGCTGCTCCTCAAGGTGTCAGGACCTGGGGGATCACCCAGACTGTGGGAAGGGGCATCTGGAGCCCACAGCAGCTCCCACCCAGCACCGGCTGCCCTGACCCTTCTTCATCCTCTCTCCAGTCACGACGCTCAATCGCTTCCCAGCTAATTGCCTCCACTCATGTGTGCAAACTAACCGTTTACTGGAAAATGCCACGGAATGTTAATTTCATTCCAAATTGGGTAATTGCAAAACACTTCCATTTTTTTTTATTATAGGGAAGGAATAAGCATTGTATTAATAGCATCGTTCCCAGCTCCGACCACAGTCTCCCCATTGACGGAGGCTGTGAGTTATTCATCACCCCACACCTGCCCTGCCTTTCTACCTTCCTCCTGTTCTTCCCCCCACCATGCTCCCGGCTTCCCATGTCGGTAATTAAAGATAATGCAATATAATTATAAACACATTGCAAAAGACCAAACGCTTCAGAGCCACGCTCCAACGGGCCCTGCCTCTGCCTTGCACCTCTGCATTGTGAGGATCTTGCAAAAGCAGAAAGGAGATTTAAACTCCATAGAAGGAAGAAATTTTTGATGCTGAGGGTGGTGAGAGCCTGTCCCAGGTTGCCCAGAGAGGTGGTGGCTGCCCCATCCCTGGAACCATTGCAGGGGAGGTTGGCCAGGGCTCTGAGCAACCTGCTCTAGTTGCAGATGTCCCTGCTCCCTGCAGGGGGGTTGGATTAGATGAGCTTTAAAGGTCCCTTCCCACCCAAACTATTCTGATTTGTCCTTCTACAAGGAAAAGCCTTTAGCCATGGGATGCTGCCCCAGCACTGAAAAGGTCCAGGCCACCAGAGACTCCACTTCCCCTCATCTCCGCTCTAATAAAACCATTTTTTATGAGACATCATAACTTTTTTGCTTATGCAGCAAGCAGAGAGGAGTGGGGAGGATGGGCAGACCCTCAGCAGCAGCTAACGCTCCTCAAGTTATAAAATAATTGAAAAGTTAAATAAAAACACCCTGGAGGAAGCTTCCTGAGTTGGTGCTAATGGGCGCATGAACTGGTTGGGGCTAATGTTGCGTGGAGGAGAGAAGCCAGCTCGAGAGCACAGCACTGACCTCCAGCTCCCTCTCTCCACTGCACATCTCCTACAACTCCACAAATCCAGAGGAAAAACTGCTCCATGGAGCCAGCTAGGGCTGAGACCCACTGAGGGCAGGAGAAAGCCCCATCCCCACCTGGCTGAGGAACCATCCTGGGGGATGAACCTGCAGGCAGCAGCAACTGGCATCTGTAAAGTGAGTATGAGCGAGTCCCAGCATCCCTAGGGATGGGCATGGGCTGGGCAGGGCTCTGGGAACAGCAACAATTGGCAAACATGGGTGGGAAACGTGGCAGTGACCCCTCTCCAGTCTCAACCACCACAACTCCCTTCTCAACAGTGCGGCACAGAATGATTTTCTCAGTTGGAAATTACATTTCCCTTGCCCAACAGACAAGGTGATACCTTTTAACAGCACCAGCAACTCCATGCCACGTGCCAAGGAGAACAAGGGAGCGACATCAACCCAGAGAAGGCCAAACCACCAAAAAACTCATATTGCAATGGGGCTAAGGGGCTTCAGTGGTGCACGCATGGTGCAAACATCACCAGCAAGTGGCAGGAACCAACCACCTCCTGCACTGGGAAGCACATGGGTGCAGGGAGGGAAAAAAAGAGCTGAGAGCTGGTTTGTTGGCTCAGGAGAAGATCTGAAGCTGAGGAAACACCCAGAGAGCCCAGGCTACCAAAAGCAAACCACGTCCCTGGGTGAGGCAGCGAGGCTGAGCACAGCCAGACCCCGCAGGACCCGCTGGGCCAGGCGCAGCAAACGCCGTAACTCAGCGGGGCCGTCAGAAAGGATTGATTTGAAGCACCTTGTTAATAAGTTTCCTCTCCCGCTGGTCCTTCGGGTAGGTCACTGCCTAATGATAAATGGGGCTGGAAGGTGCCTGCAGACCTAATATCAGCGCAGGTGCCCGGCCTCGATCCATCTTCCTTAGGAGCCAGCTGACAAAATGAATTGTCTCAGCACCGTGGCCAGGTAAAACATGGCAGGGAGGAGGAGGACGTGCAAACAGAGCCACGAGCTGGTGCTGCAGCTCCCCTCCCCGCTCCCCTCCCCATAAACCCAGGATGCATTGAGGGGGAGAACGTCTCACACCAGCAGAGCTGCAACACCAGAAGCCAAGGTGGGCGCTGAGCACCATGGACTGTGATAAACCCATCACTCTCAGGGGAGTGACAAGACATAGAGCAGCCTCAGCTCTGAGCCACACATCCCAGAGGTTGTTCAAGTGCTCACCAGCATCTCTATATTTCCATTAGAAACATTGTGGGGCTGTTCTCCTTCATCTCAGACCCCACATCCTCTTCTCCTGGTCAGTCTGACTTCAGAAACCAGTAACAGATTTTTGTTCCATGTGGACACCATGGAAGGATGGCCCTGGGCAGAGCTGAAGTTCTCCCAGGTTCTCTGCATTGCACACAAGGTGACTGCAAGATGCAAACCAGAACAGAAAGCCAGGAGAGAGGAAGACACTTTAGATCCCCCAAGTACTCCCAAGGGGAATAAAGAGCCATCATATTATTTTTTTAGATTTTGCATCAGAGAAAAAAAAAATAAATCTCAAAGTTAATCTTGGTCAACAACTGGCCTACAACCCAGCTACTCCTTAAATAATGTAGTGCTTGATCAAACATTCATGGCGATGCACGGAGTGATGAACAACGCGGGCCTGGCGTTTATATAAATATAGTTCCTGATGGCTTGTTTTCCTTGGACAGCCCAAACTTCACAGCTTATCTTCTGTGAGCTTGTGATTTCGCCTGGAGGAAAAGCACTTTGGACATCTGGGAAATCAGGGCTACTGCACACGAAACTGCCACGACATCCCCACCGGGCACCAGCAGCCCCACAAAACCCAACAAAAGCCCACGTTCAAAGAGCTGCTGATGATTTGAGAAGTCACACATCACCCAGTGTGGCTGGGAGAGTGGAAGACCAAGGGTATTTCTTCTCACGTGGGATGTTGTCTCGCATCCCATGGGCATGGGCAGCCCCTCAAGGCTTGCAAAGCGGCGATAAACTAATGGGACTTCACAAAACTGCCATCCCTTCGGGATGCTCAGCAAAATGCTGGTGTATTAAAATACCCTTTTTCTTTTTCATTCCCCCAGACACCATAAGAAGCTGCTTTTCCATCTGCTTCTTCCCTCCTCTGTCTCATGAAATCAGTGAGCAGGATGTAGTGAAAGGAAGGAAGAAAAAAAACCCAAGAAAACCACACCAAGAGATCCAACCTACCGGCCTTTTCTCAACAGCAACACTTGCTGTGGGCCAGGAAGAGCTTGGGCTGAGATGTTTAAGCCTTAATTAGTCATTAATGCAGCACAGTACCTCCCTCAGCCAGGGGGATGCACGACTTGAGGCCACCAGCCCCTGGGAGCTTCTTCATCCCTTCTGACCCACTGCTGGAGGCAGGAGGCACACTGGACATGAGTCTCATTGGGGAGACCTCCTGGACATGCTCCCACCATCCATGGTGCTGCCTTAGGCCATTTTCATCTAGGGTGTAAGGAAGAGAGACTGTGTCCTGCAGGACCACCAGGCCAAGAGACCATTGACCCCTCCCACCATGTTGATGGGGACAACCCAAATCTGAGATGGAGGCAACCAGTTCACTGTGACAGTGTGATCAAAACAAATCTAAACCTCCTGTCTGGCAGCTGGCTGTTCAGAGCTCAAAAGGTAATTAATATATTAATTATGACTGTGTTTCTCTCCCTGGAAAGCAAAGCTGTGCCCTGGCAGGTACAGAGATTTTCAAATCAACATCAAGTCAGAGCTGGCGTCACCCTAAAACCGAAGGACCTGACGGTGTATCCACTGTAACCTCTGCAACTGGGGCCTCTATTCTCATCACTAGTGCACTCAAATCACTGGGAATGAAGCACGTTGGACTTGAAAACATGTTTAATTTCTCTAATAACTAGAGACACTAGCTAAGCATGCGCTTAAATGCTTCCCTGAATTGAGACACAATTCCTACCCTGTTGGGCCTCATTTTTTTTTTTTTTTTTTCCAATTTCTTTATAGCTGAAATTTGCAGCCGGGTTTTTGAGCCAGGAATAGCGGGCTGCAAAAAACACTTTCCACTGGCAGGCTACAGGCATATACATTTTCTAAGGTCTCTGTAAATTACGCAAGGAGTTGGCGGGGATTAGAGCCGAGAAAAGCTGATCACGTACAAAGAGGGTCACGATCCCATCAGGTCACTGGAAAGAAGACAGAGCCCCAAGACACATCAGATGCCAGCCTGACGCACTGTCCCATTATAGCCTCCAGCCCCAGCAAACGTTAAGCCATCCTTTTATTTATTAAAGGCTCAGAAAGCCTCTGGTTAATGCTTGGTTTCAGGGTGGTGCAGCATCTGCCCACCAGAGCAAAAGGCAGCTGTGGATAGTGGCTCCCAGCCCTGGCATGGGCACCAGGGATGGCACAGTGGGGATCTCCAGGTAGTGATGACCCCTCAAGGATGCTGGCCTGACACAGCAAGGGGATGGAAAGATACAGCAAGGGGACAGAAAGACACATCTCGCTCCTGTTGCCCATGGGCTCTCCATTCTCCATCATGGAGGACACCACCATCACCCTGTCCATCACCTCTTAAATCTCACCTCCAAGCTCCTGCAGAGCTCATACCTTTGTAACAAATAACAGCTCTAGGTCACAGCTCAACTGTCTGCCATCCTCTTCCACATATCAGCCCCAAAAGGTCCCTTTCCGCAGCCCTGACACCACAGCCTCAGGCCAGAGCACTGCCCTACCTCCCCCCTCAGAGAAGTCTTCCCTGGGAGGTGAAGATGCTGACTGGGATGTGGCCAACAGATCACACTGGCTCCAGTGTCAGTGGGTGGCACAGAAAGCTCCCTCTCCTCATCACCAGGACCCTTTCCCTGCTTGTTTTTTGCTGTTATCTCAAATCTAAGCCATTTGTCTCCCCTGCCAAAAACGCTTCTCCCACAGCTTTCCCAACTCCATCACCCTGAGCAGCTTGTCTGGGAGGCTGGTGGGATCACAACCCCTTGTATCAGCAGCTCTCCACATTTCTTCGTACTGCCCTGCCTGGTGCTGGGCTTGGCTCATCTCTCCAACTCACAGACGAGGACTGGACCATTAGGTGACATGACCAGGGTTACCAAAGCAGCTGGTGGAAGAGTGGAGTTGGTTCTACACCTCCAGGTTCACTGTAGGTGCCAGACCATCTTTCAGGGCCACTCAAAAGCCCTTCACTACAGAGAAAAGCACCCATGGATTAAGTAAGAGAAACTTCAGACGTTTACCTAAGTTAACACAGCAGGTGACAAGAAAGTCCAGGAGATATGAATGCAAGATGACTGCACAACCACACCTTTGATATGCCTATGGTATTAATCATCGGCACCATCAGTAATAAGTCCTGTCTCCTGTCTAGACTTGGAGGCCATACCCAGACTGCAGAGCCAGCCAGCACAAAGGCCTGCTTGAAAAAGTTCTTTTTTTTGAACATGAAAGAAACAGAGAAAATAAAGATGGGTCCTTTGTTGCAAGACTGGAATTGCAGATACTCCATTTTCAAGTCTGGTATCTAGTTTCCCTTCAGTTTTCACCAGGATGAAGTTTTGCTTCTCACCGATCCTTAGAAGATTTGGTTTGGCAAAATCTTCTTGTTGTGGAACTTGTGGGTAACCCCATATTCAGGCTTGCTGGATTTTTATCTGCCTTCATTTACTAACTCCATCTCTATGCTTTATCGTGTCCCATCTGGGGACGCAGCCTGTGGTGGACATGGAGACAAACCCCCTCAATCTGCACTTGGTGGACAGAAATCAAGGGCTCCTGCTGCTGCTGGACAAAACCATGTTGGTAAAGACAAGAGTCCAGTATATTAAAAGACAAAAGCAAGTTAGGAACTCCCAAAGGGCTGGAACTTGAGGCCATCTGCTCAGGAAAGGCAGGAGAGCAGAAACCATCAGGAGCATGGACTGGAAACTACTCAAAGTAGCACGGACACGGACAGAGGCAGTGAGGACAGGGATTTACCCAAACCCCCTTAAACACAGATTGCTGTGTACACACAGGGACTGTGTTCACACATGGAGGTCTCCCCAGCAAAGACCAAGACCCCAGAAACCACAGACCCCACTTGGCACCACACACACTCACAGGGCATGAAACCCTTGGAGATGACCTTCTAACTGCCAGACAGAACCCAAAACCAGAAGGAGACAGCACCAGCCCCCTTTCCACACCAGCACAAAGGGATCCTCTTGGCTAATTAGGGCTGCCTGGCTATTGCCCCCTGCCACGCTCCATTTCATTTTATTATATTAATAATAATTTTTTAAAAAAGACTACTTTTCTTCTTAAACTGCCTCAGATTTTTCTTCTGTCTAAATTCATCTGGGCTCTGTGCAATGTCACCAGGTCAGTTTGTGCTCCTGCTGCAATTCTAATTTTGTCAGCTTTCCATTTTCTAGGGAGTTGGGAGATTTTTCTTTCTGTCTGTCTCTTTCTTTTTCTTTTTTTTTCTCTTCCCCCAAGTCAAAAATGATTTTGCATAACAGTAATAATGTTAATGGCCCTGCACAGCGCATCCAGATTACAACAGCATCCTGGGAGAAATAAACATCTCATCTTTGCCCTGCTGTTTATCTACCCACAGCAGAGCCTGGTATCAGGTCAGAACCTGTAATTTCATTAACTTTATCCCTCAGACGTGCTTGTTGCTAGATGTCATTATTCAGCACATTGCTCACGTGTTTTGTTTGTGCTGGGCTTCACTTCAGATGCTGTGGGAGCAGCCCTCCCATCCATATCGCTGCAGAGCCCTGGCTGGGACCTGGGAGGGGAGTTTGGCTTCACTGATCTGTGCTCTGCTTGCCCAGGATTTGCAAAATATTTGTGCTGCTCGACCTCCCAGGCAGGAACTTCTCTCCCATTCTGCAGAGCTGGACGTAGCGGAGTCATCCAGCACAATTCCCTGTCTGAGCTGATACATCCAGAGGCTCCATGTGGGGAATAAAAACCCACGCTCTTCATCATGGAAAGGGCAACAGAGCCCAACAACCACATGGCAGGAGGGGCACCAATCCCAAATGAAGGAAACACCACCCGGCACCTGCACATCCATCACTGCCTGGCATGGGGTGCCAGCAAGCAGAGCAGGCAGGTGGAGGGCGAGCCGAAATGCTCCATCTTCATTGGATTTGCCATCCCCGGTAATTAATGCTGGGAAGTGACACTTGAAAGAGCCTCTAGTGACAGCCCCAGCGATGATAGCGTTTGGAGCCCGCTGACAAGTCCCAGCTGATGGCTTATCACAACACTACACTGCAAGAGCAGCAAGGAGAGCTTCTCCCTTGGGCGCTGCTGCGCTCCCCGGGATGTGGGCACAGCTCCTCGCCCAGCCCTGGTGATCACACCAAAATCTGGCAGCTCCAGCCATGCAGCCGGGCACAGGAGGAAGGCTGACCCTGTCCTCGAGCTAGGGCCACGCTCCAGCTGGATTCCCTTTGACACATCCATCTTCCATCTACCTGTAAATCTGTGCCCAAGCAGAACTGATTTCCAGCCCCTGGGGATCTCCAGGTACGTGGTGTTTGCTCGCACCAACTGCAGAGTTTCTCCACCCCACCTGCCGCATCCCCGGGGGAATCCTGGCTGCATCTGCTGCTTGTGGGCACATCCAACACCTCCTGAATCATGGTGTTTCCCATACGTGTGCAAACCAGGTCAGAGTGCAAAGCCCACAGCACATATAGTTATATTTTTAGTCTAGAAAATATATTTCTAATCCTAGATCTGAACTACAGCCATCTCGTACTTGGCAATCCCGGCTCTGAACAGCTTCAGAGAGGAGTAAGTAGCACATATCCTAGCTTGACTCCTTGAACAAAGCCTCATCCAAGAGGGAAAACACACAGTGAACCAGCATGGCTTGGAAGGATCAGACCAGGCAAGGCACAAACCAGCCTTGATCCAAGGTACAAAGCCCAACAGCATCATGAGCTGAGCTGATAGGAGCATTTGTGAACACCTCTCCCAGCCTGGGGCAGCCCTGGCTCTGCAGGCAGCTTCCAGCCCTGGCTTGGGGCGAGGGTTCAGTCGGTATAAGAAATTCTTTATTGCCAATTCCTGAAGCTCTCGGATAGTTTAATATTCTGCCCTAGATCTTGTTTACTATTATGTTTTGAAGAGAACTGAAATGCAGTTACTGCTGTCTTCCCTACTCACACAACTCTAAATAATTTATAGAAAAGCAAAACAAAGAAGAGAATATGAAAGAATAAAAAAGGTAGCTCAGTTATGATATATGAAGGCTTTCATTTGTTCATTCTCACCGAGCAGAGAGTTGGGGAAACATCTCTTAACACCGCGGGCTGGTAACAGCCAGTTGTACACAAAGGGAGATGCCAACAGGGGTGCTCAGATCAGCACTCGAGGATGGCAGATGGACCCCTGGGCACCCCTGCATTTGTTTGAGCAACAATAACCATCACCATCACTGTAACCTTGTTTAAAAGAGGAAAGAGTAAAAAGCACTTTAATAGTGGGAGAAACTCAACCTCTGCCACCACTTATGACCGTCACCTGCTTTTCAGACACGACGCATCATCTGGGCTCTCCCTGGCTCAGAGCCGCAGCCTCCTCCACAGAGCCATGAGGAGTCCCCATCCCCATCCTTGTCCCCCAGCACTGCCACCGTGGGTGCTCCAGCAGGGACAGCTCAGTCTTTATGGGAATCCCACACGCTCTCAGGAAGAAGGGAGGGATGGTCCAGGGTCACCCCAAAAGCCCTTTGCTTGCTCGGAGCAAGCCGGCGCATCCCTCCCTCGCTCCTGCCAGAGCCACTCAGCAATTAGCACTAATGCACTTTGCTTTTGTTTATTTAAATGCGTTCTACTGTGCAGCGCAGGTGAACAACTTTAAATGGCTTCTAATGACATTTCAATAAGCAGAGGTGGGTGTTGCAGCTTCTGAGAGACAGACTTTAAAACCACAGGCAATCAAGTGTGCATTAGCCAAAGCACTCTGGGGGAAGCGCTGCTCTTCTCCACGCACCCCCCCGAGTCACGCAGCTGTCCCCGTGCAGCCCACGGTCCCTCGAGCCCTGTGCACAGGCAGCAGGGCAGCACCCAGACTCTACATGGACCTCTCAGCAACAGTTCTCCAAGTGCAGAACCACACGGCTCAGCTGCACCAGTTTTATTTGCACTCAAGAGAACAGCTAAATAAAGGGCAGCCAGTCCAGACTGCTTTGTATGGGCTCTTGCCCCAGCCTCCTCCTAGAGCTCCTGAGCACCTTCCAGTAGTGCTTTAAGAGTCACCACTAGCATCTGTCACCCATGGTTTGGTCTCTCCTCCTCTCCTGGGAGAAGCTGTACAAGGTGACAGCAGGTAATGTGCCTCCCCAGCTCCTCAGCCCTGTCCATATGGACTCTCCTCTGCTCCTGTGTACCTGGTACAGTCAGCAATGGGTGTCATCATGTAACTGCGACCACAGAGGACCCAGTCTGTCTGTCCTGTGTCCAGCCTTTGGCTACCCACTGTGTTGATGTCACACTGCTTTACCCAGAGGGACCCCAGAACTACTTTCTTTCTGAACTGAGAAGAGTTTAGGGGGGAGGGAATCCCAAAAGGACCAAGCCCTTCTAAATGCCAGCCCAGCACCTTTAGGGAGGGGGAACCCTAAAGGGACCAGAGCTCCTTCAAATCCTAGCCCAGCACCTTCAGGGAAGGCACCAAGCACCAGCAGCACCTCACCCGCTCAGGAACAGGCAGCTCCAGCCCAGCTCTCTGCCCAGCTCCCCACGGCTGCTCCCAGGGGATTTATACCTTACAGAGTTATCCAATACTATACCTTACAAGCAATCAGCACCATGGGGACAGGCAGCAAGCAGAACCCACACTTAAAGAATTGTATAGGCTTCTTTCTAATCTGACCTACAGATGCTATATAGCACTCTGCCTGCCGCACCACGGGTGGGAAATGGTTCCCAGTCGGGGTCCGTGTCCATCCCCAGCATCCACACGGATTCAGCTCTGTGCTTCCTCCTGCAATCAGAATTTTCTGATCTGCCGTTTCCGAGCCCTCACAGGGCTCCTGTTCACTTGCCTTAAATCTACAGCCCCGATGACTTTGTTTGCGGGTGACTACAGGATCATTTGTCTGATTGCTCAGAGAATAAAGTGCAGGGGATGTTTTGCTGCTAGTGGAAAATAGAGCTTTATGGAGCAGCCTCTGAGGAGCATCAGGGCTCAGCAGGCTGGCAGAGCCCCAGTGCACCAGCATGATCACTCGCTAGAACTGATGCTCTGCTCAACAGCAAGGCAATGAACGTCCCTGCCACCTAGAGAGTAAAGACCAGCCTGATTGATCACAGGATGGTGAGGGTTGGAAGGGACCTCTGGAGATCATCTTGTCCAATCCCCCTGCTCCAGCAGGTCACCCACAGCAGGGAGCCCAGAATCGTGTCCTGGCACCTTTGGAATCTCTCCAGAGAAGGAGACTCCACAATCTCTCTGGGCAGCCAGAGCCAGGCTCTGCCACCCTCACAGCAAAGAATTTTTTCCTCCTGTTCAGAAGGAACTTTCTGTGTTCCCCTTTGTGCCTGTTCCCCCTTGTCCTGTCACTGGCCACCACTGACAAGAGTCTGGCCCCATCCTCTTGACACTCACCCTTTAAATATTTATAAGCATTATATATTTAATGATGTCCATGTGCTAGCACTCACCCACAGCAAGAAGTTGGGCTGAAGCCCAGCATTCCCACCCCGTTGAGGAGACAGCAGTTTCAGCACTGCTGGAGCAGTGGGAATGACTCCTCGGCACTGCCCCATGCACGGTGCTGCCCAAGCCCAAATTGCAGCTCCCCTCCCTGATTCCATTGCTAGGACCAGAGACACCACCAAGCCTGAAAGCAGAGCCACCAGGTTCCCATCTCATCACACAGGGCAGTCTCGTGCTGGAAATGGGAGACTGGTTTTGGAAGAGAATGTTGACAAAGATGGGTCAAATCTTATGAATCCATGAGATTCTATGAATCTCCACAAAGCTCCCCAGTGTACAGCTCATATGCTCCTACAACATCTGAACCACCATCAAAGCAAAGTCAGGTAGCGCTGTGAGAACAGGGGACCTGGTCCTCAGGGCTGGCAATGACAGCTGAGGGCTCACAGCTACTGTGCCTCAGTTTCCCCAGCACCCTCCTGAGGTGATTCCCCCCGCAGGAAGGGCAGCTTCAGGACATCTGCAAATCACCTTGTAGATGACAACTGAGATGTCAGATGATTAAAGCCTAGAGGGCCAAGCACCAGCCATGGGAGCTATGCATGGATGAGCCATCCTCTCTAGGTGACCCCACACAGGACACCCCAGCAGGGGATGAGGAGAGAGAAAAGCCACAAACCTTTCTTTTCGTAGTCAGGCTTCTCCTCACCGCCCCGGCCCAGGCTCTCCAGTGTCCGTGTCACTTGGCTCCCAAACTCATCCTCCCTCGTGCTGGGCTCTGCCCGCCGCGGCGTCTCCTCCTCCTCCTCGTCCTCGTAGTCATCCAGGATGGGGGTCTCGCGGATGGGCACCCCGATGACCGAGTTGTGGGCCTGGAGGCGTGAGTTGCGGAAGCTCTCTCGGGCCTGGGGGCCCAGCAGCACCGAGGGGATGTAGTGGATCTCGTGGGTGGCCTCTGTGCTGGCGCTCTTCTGGGGGATGCGGCGCCGCTTGTGCCAGCGCCGCTGGGCGTACAGAGCCACCATGAACACCAAGAGGAGCAGGAGCAGCGCGATCAGCCCACCCTGCAGAGGAGAGCAAAGGGCACAGCTCAGGAGATGCACAGGGATGGGTTAGGAGATGCTGTCACCAGCACCCATGGACCCCCTCTTCTTCCACCCCCAGAGCACCTTTCCATCAACACTCCATGAACCTCACATGGGTGCATTCATGGAGCGGCCACCACTGGGGTGGGACATCACAGGCAGATGGAGCATGGTGCCAGAGGTGGCCTTTAGCTGTGGACAGTACATTAACAGCTCAGCTCTGCCCACTCTCCCAGGGACTTTGTTCTTACCACCCACCCCTTGGGTTCCCTCAGCCTCCCAAGCCCACCCATGTGCACAGGGGCAAGGTGGGTGAGCTCCCCTTACTGCCCTGCATAAAGAGATGGAAAGGAGGCAATCATATCCCACCAGTTAGGAGAAAAAGCCTCATCCAAACAACCCAGCTACTGCCATGGGAGCAGTAAAGCCTCAGCAGAGACACACAACATTTCACACAAATGATGGTGCAACAAATGGCACCACGCAACCGCCGCTCCCCAGGGCATGGTTACCCCAGCTCCAGCAGTTCTGGTTGTGATCTGCCTATGGTTCCACCGAGACTTCAGCTGCAGACGTGGAGGCACAGCACAACACATTCCAGATCAAGACCTTCTCTGCAAAGCTCTCCTCTTCCCCACCTCCAAATTTTACTCAGTCCAGGGAGCCAGCCCTGCCTCTGCCCGCTCTGGAGGTTACACTCAGCCAGGTGCTCAGCCCCGTGCAGGCAGGAGCTGAGTGTGTCCCTGTGCTTCCAGCCTCTTCATCTCCATGGCACTGGAGTGAAATTATCCCACAGCAGATAAGCAAAGCAGGGCATGGAAACCAGGAGCAGCCTGAGCAATGGGGGCTTTGCACTACAACGTGCAACAGCCAGGACAGGGCAGGTGTCTCTTTGGCACAGGGGATGCCACAGCCCAGAACTTTTCAGAGCATGCAAAACCAAGGCAGAGATATCCAAGTATTTCCTCTGCACTCAATACCAAGCACAGTGCTGTACCCAGACCACGGCTCTGACTCGGAAACAGGAACAACTGGAAAGAGGGGGCATCAAAATTGCAGCTCACAAGGTGAGTTAGCTGAGGAAGAGGCCTCAGGAGCAGCAGCAGAGGAGAGCTGCTCCCCTGGATCACCACAGCACCACAACCTGCTGCAGCCCAGAACCTCCCATCAGGACCCCCCAGCTCTCCACCCAAATTGGTACTAATGGGTGAAGGGTTCAGGGATTCAGGAGGACATCGCTCAGCTTGAATTCCCTAATTTAGGTAACACGTGCCACCAGGAAAGGTGGTTTAGCATCCAGGAGATGCTCAGGGATCTCTGGGTGGGAGAAGAGCAGGGCTCACTGAGCCAACTGGGTTCATGCCCTGCAGTACAGGAGCACCTGAAGGACCAGTTGGATGAGGAGCTGGCCTTCCACACTCAGAAACAAGCAACTGTGGACACCTCCAGCCTAGAAGAGAAGAAAGGTGTTTCCTCAGGTTTGCACAGCGCCCGATGTACCAAGACCCCAGAGCTTCACCAGAGCTCCCCAGCATGAGCCACCCTCACCTCCTGGCACCAAATAGGGACCATTGTCTCGGAAACCTGCTTCACAGGAGAGAAACCACGGCACACTAAGACCTCCAAAAGAGAGGCCTGGTGACAAGGACACAGCAGGGTCATGAACTTCAACAGGATGAACCACACTGCAAAGTCAGTTCTGGCTCATTTGCCAGCACCCTTCCAGCAAAGCGAGGGCTCTCATGTTCCTAAAGGGTTTCAGCACAACACTCATGGACATGACTGCTGGGAAAAGCCTTCTCCAAGACCTCACCACCAAGTCCAAGCCACCCGGCTGGACATGGCTTGTGCCTGGGTGCTCTCTGCAACTGTGAAGTGGCTGCAGGGCAGAACGCTCTGCAACTACAGGCGCATGGACAACTGCCCTCCCTGGAGAAGCACAACTAGAGACAGATGCTTGGAAAAGGCCAAGGTGCCTGAGAAGGCAATGCACGAGGAGCAGCTTTGACAGCTGGATGGAGGGAGGGGATCTGGGCACCCGCAGCAGTGATGGGGCCCTGCAGCTGCCTTGTCTTTGCTCTTAGGAAACAACTTGGAGCAGATAAACCTGTCAGCAGATTAAATTAAAGATCATTTTGCTTGGGAGAAATTACTAACAGGCATAAAGGCACAGAGGTTATTAGTATGTTGTTCCCTCCAGGCTCAGGAATGACAGGGCTGGCTCAAGAAAGCCAAGAGCTCCCAGCCAAGCTCCTGCATCATTGGGGATGAGCTGGAGACCTCCACTCTGCCAGCCCCCAACATAACAGCCCTTGCTCTGCCCGGGAAGGGCTGGGGGTGCCCGTGCCAGCCCCCTGGGTGAGCACTCATGGGCTCAAAGCAGGAGGCTCAGTTTTGACATGCTCCCTTCGTCCCTGACCCCGCGCTGGCAGCTGCTTGTTTAACCACATCGCACACGCCGGGAGAGCTTCCCGGGGAAAAGGGAAGGGGGAAAAAAAAAAGGAGTCAAACTTAGGAGGCATTCAAGCCAGCCTCATTTTAATCTATTCTTCATGTTAAATTATCCAACTGAGGGAGCAAGAGAGAGAAAGGGGAAGGAAGGGATAATATGAGAAATGTTTTATTTGACAATGTGTCATTCGGAAACTGATTATTTCTGTCTCCGAGCTTTTTAATATTCCCAAACAATGGCCGAGCCGCACGGGGATTTGGTATTCTAAGGCTGGATTTATAATACTCTGTTCTGCAGTGATAAGAACACGGGCCTTTAATCCTCTGAGCTGTGAACATGCATATTCTCCCACGTAATGTCCTTCCCGCCACGCTCCCGGGTGCCCTGCGCCGGCCGAGGGGGAGCTGACGGGTGCCGGAGGGTTGTTGAGACCCACGGGAGAGGATAAGGGATGGGAGGAGGAGGATGGGGGAGAAGAGGGCTGGTGGGGATGACCCACATGTGTGCAGAACTGCAGGGCTCATGGCATTGGAGCAAACTCCAGCTGAAGCCGGAAAGCAGCAAGACTTGTTTGAAGCACAGAAGGAAAACCAATGGAAGAAGCCACCCTGAAGCCCAAGAGATTGGGTGCTCATACATTAGGAAGGCTGCCAAGCTGCCGACATGGAGGGTGATCACTGTTTGGGCACTCATCTGAGATGCTGAGCAATTTCTGAGCAGCCAGAGGATGCCTGTGCTTCAAATACAAGCCACCACCCTTCGCGACCAAAGTGGTGAAAGACAAGGGTCCTCTGCTCCTCTGGGGTCTGGACAAACTTCCTTGCAACAGGCTCAGGCCTTTCCTGGCTCTGCCTGCTCAGCTCTGCTCCCTGACGTGGTGGACATGGTATGGGTCCCTGTAGGAGTCCTCCAGCCCTGCAGCTTTGCAGTCAAACACAGCACAACGGCAGTGACACAGCCCAGCCGTTACTGAAGTGAGCCCTAACACCCTCCAGCCAGCACCCCAAAAAAGGCTGAAGTCACAGAAGGTGGTCCCAGGTTGGAGGAGAACACGGTTTGGGCTGGGCAGACCTGTTAGACCAAAGCATCTCTTCTGCAGGTCAAAGTAAAACAGTGCAGCATTCAGCCCAGCACTGACCTGAACCCCTTCTGCTGCGTCCTCTGCTGCAAGGCTTTGCCCTGGGGGAAGAAATATCCCTGTTTCTTTTCTAACTTTGAAGCCATTAATGCTCCTGCACAACATCCAAACCCAGTTACTGTCCTACATTGTGCTGACAACCAGACCCATCGCTGCCTACCTGCTGGGTGAAACTGGGCTATAGTAGCTCAGGACCACCACTCCAAGGACAGTCCCTCAGCCCAGTTGGGCTCTGCCCACCCCAAATCCTGCACAAAGATCTCCCCATCACACCCTGCAGCTTCAGAGAGCTGGGACAAGCGGGACACCAGTGCTGGAGGATCACGTTGTCCCAGTGGGTGAACCACGGTAAGCAAACAGGTATCAGCAATAACCACACAATCCTGGGAGCTCTTCACACTGTGTACTTTTTCCTTCCTTTCCCTTTTGGCCGTGAAGGTAATTAAACACTAGAACAATTTACCAAGGGTTGTAGTGGATTATCCATCACTGTCAATTTTTTTTTTTTTTTAAATCAAGCCTGGATGCTTTTAGAAAAGCTATGCTTTATTTCAAACGAGAAATAAAGGGTCTGTGAAGTTCTTGCACCCTGTGCATCACTGGAGAGCAGAGCAGATGACCCCACAGTCCCTTCTGGTCTTTCACTCCCCCAGTTTTGTATTTCCCACATTTCAACTCTACAGCATCTTACCTCTTTTTCAAGCATTTCATCCCTTCCCAGGTCAGCCTGGACACAGATAGCACCAGCAGACCCTGGATACAAGGTAAGGCACATCCACCAAAGGGGAGATGCCACCAGCATGGACCAAACCCTTGACCTCCACAGCCTGGCACACAAACCTCTCCTGGCTCGTCTCTGCCAGTGCTGAGGGCTAGAATAAAGCAGCACCCAATGACCAGGTGTAGCAAACATTTGCATTAGGTTTTAGCCATGCTGTAATTTAAGCTAACGGATTTCTAATTAATTAATTAAAAGCGATGGCCAACAGCAGCACAGGGACCCTATAAAATGCCATTTCCCCGGGTGAAGCTTTGTTCCTGGGCACAGATCCTCCAAAGCAAAACCACGACCAGAGTTAGGATCATCCACTTCAGCTGTTATAACAGTGTCTGTTAACAGGCAACCAATGCTCTTGGCCAAACCCGGAGAAGACACCCATTGGTGCCCAGCCTGGCTGGGGGCAGCCCCAGGCCTGGCCATCCTCCCTCTCCCAGCTCCACCAGCAGGTCCCTTTGCCAGGCCAGACCCCTCACCAGGACCCCTGCCCCCACACCCCAACTGAGCTGAGCTCAGGATGATTTTAGGATAAAAAACAACCACATCTAAGGTGTTGGGCTGCTTCTTCCCTTTCCGGACCAAACCTCTGCACCACACCAGCTTCTCCCCAGGACTCCTTTGCCTTATTGCTCTTTTTCTCTTTGCTGCACCTCTCAATTTAAATATTTCCTCTGCGAATCTTAATTAACATGCTGTTTGCACCTTCTTTCAGATCATTAACAATCAAAAATAGGGCTGATCTCTGCAGACATCTCTTGGAGCCTTCCCTCTCCTGCACACTGCTGTTCATCATGACCTCCTCTGCACCCTGTCGCTTCCTCGCCCCCCCAGGGCCTGGCAGGACATGCCCACAGATGGCACAGTCCCTCCAGCTCTAAAGAAACAGCAGGGCTGGGGAAAAGGAACATGGAATCATAGACTCATTTAGGTCGGAAAAGATTTTCAAGATCATCGACTCCAACCATTCCCCCAGCACTGCCAAGGCACCACTGAACCATGTCCCTCAGCATCACATCTCTACAGCTTTGAAACCCCTCCAGGGATGGGGACTCCACCACTGCCCTGGGCAGCCTCACACAGGGCTTGAGAATGCTTTTGGGGAAGACATTTTTCCTGATGTCCAACCTAAACCTCCCCTGGCAGAACCTGAGGCCATTTCCTCTTGTCCTATCAGTTGTTCCTTGGGAGAAGAGACTGACCCACACCTGGCTCCAACCTCCTTTCAGGGAGTTGTCAAGAGTGAGAAGGTCTTTCCTGAGCCTCCTTTTCTCCAGGCTGGACAACCCCATGTCCCTCAGCCGCTCCTCACCAGACTTGTGCTCCAGACTGCGCTGGGTCCTGTCTCAGGAGGTGCTCCCGTGGGCACAGACCTGACCAAGCCTGCTTGGTCCTCACACAGCCTCTGCCAGCAGAAAGGGATGTGACAAGGTCAACCAAGGATGGAAGGATGTTTACTCTCTTTCTGTGTGGATGGCATGAGAAACTGGGAGCTTGGCTTGCAGGAAGGATCATTCAAGAAGAAACAATGATGCTCCTGGGAGAGCTGGGACATGTCAGTCACTGGAGGCCACCTGCCCAAAAGGCAGAGCAGTGCTGGCACACCTTGGGGATGTGAGGCCCTCAACTGCCCTTCCAGGCAGCTTTTGTCTGGAGGACACGTTGCCCACCTCTGTCCCTGAATTGCAGCCACCCTCTGACATCACATACCCCATGGGCTGGGTCAGCAAACGAGCCCATGTGAGGGAAGCATCAGGCAAGGAAACTGAGGCAGAGCATGAGGATGAGACCAAGGACAGACACAGCATGAAGGCTACTGAGGAAGAGATGAACACCAGCATTAAAAAAATAGTAATTTTATAAAACACTCTGAAGAGATCTGGATCCCGTCCTGATCTCAAAACCACTCATCCCCACCTCTCCACAGAAGACAGCAATGATACAGGGCAAATCTACTAAAAAATACAGCATTTTCTCCTTGTGTGCTCCCAATCCCCATTCGAGCACAGCTTTACCAAGGTGCTTAACCACACACTTAACTTTAAATGTGTTTAATTCCCATTACAGTCCATGAGACTACAGCACACGCCTCAGCGCTTTGCTGAGCAGGGATGGCTGCTTGAATTGTGGCCTGAAGAGAACTCTCTTAGGTCTTTTTTTTCCTCCTTTTTCCACAACTCTTACAACACCACTGAGCTCCAGCAATGATGGGACACTGTCTTCACAATCTAACCCTGCCCAGGGCTGGCAGAACCTATGGACAACCTCTCTGATGAGCTTCTGCTGGTGCAAGAGAGCACAGAACGTGACCCAAGGGTTTAAGAGGAAGGGTTCTTACAGGATCGTTCCATCAAGCCCATGCAGATCCATCAAAGGTGGCTGCTCTGCTTCCCATGCCATACGTACACGCATGGGGTATAAATTTAATAGCATATATACTCCTGCAAAGCACAGCACATGCAAAGAGAGTTACAGTTGCTGTGGGAACCATAACTTTAAAATCTCTGACTCTTGCACGTTAAAAAAATATGACGAGTCAGACAAAAAGTCACTTTTCCATATAATTTTATTTTTTTTTTAAAGCCACGCTGAATTTTGGTTTTGGTGTTTCATCACAAAAAGGAGTGAACCTGCCAATGAGCCTTTCTGCACTGCTCAGACACTGGTGATGTTCCAGTAAATGTTTATTTGAATGGCCTCCCAGGCACCAAGCCCCAAAACACACAATCCTCAATCACACCCAACACGCCTGCGTGTCCCGCCCTGCACATCTTGCCGGGATAACAATTCAAGACGACTCCTAATCCATTTTTATGATGTAAAAAAAAAAAAATAAAAAGGCGTTTATTTACAATGAACTGAAAGAGGAGGGTCGGAGGTGATTTTATGAAGCACCCGATTGCCAGCTCTTTTGCAAGCCCCAATGCAGATTGCATAAATTGTGATTTTAATGCGTGCTAAACGGTTCACCTGAACGTGCTGACCGCCTAACCCCGAGCTCGCCCTCCGAGGGGGAAGATTTTAAAATGCAGAAGGTCTCGTGTGTCTGCACTCATGTTTCCCTAATGCTGGCTGAGCCCAGAGCTGAGACAAAACCAAAAGCTGTTGGGGGTTTTTTTAAGGAGTTTTAGTTACCAAGCCCCGTCCCTCCTCCCTGCCCAGCCTGCTAAAGACCCACGTGTGTGTTCACCCCACTCAGCTCATTGACACCTCGTACCTGAATTGCATTCTAGTTGTATTCCAAAGGGGAAGAAAAATTTGTTTAAGAATTATCTGTCTTGCTTTTAAACAAAAAAGGTCACCACAGCCACAGACCAAGGGGAGAGGTCTCACGGGCAAGGACCACCACACATTGCAGGTTAGGAGAGCCCAGGGTTGTGCCAAACACACAAAGCACCTTGAAATTAAATGTGGGGCTAAAATTAAGTCCTTCAAAACTAGCAAGTGTAGAGTCACCATATGTATGACTATCTTCACACCATCTTCAGACCAAACCCAAATCCCAATCACCTATGGGGACCAGCTCAGCTAAGGAGCATCCCCCCATGGTCAGCAGCACTGCCCTGTGGTCACATCCCAGGAAAGGCAGCCTCTGCCAGGAGAAGGGCAAATGGGAATCCACCCTACATCAAGGAGGACCACCAAAGGGACCGTGCGTGGCCCTAATACCTTCCCAAATGCAAGTGAAAAGCAACAAAGTTCTCCAAGGCTCAGTTTTGACTTAGTTTCACTGAAACCACCAGTAACAGCAGCTTGGCCATGCCTGCTTTGCCTGATGCTAGTGAGGAATACGTCCCTGCCCCACCTTTCTCTCCACCAGGGCTTTCCATCTTACAGCAGAGATGGTCACCTGGGGGGTTCCTCTTAATCAGATCCCTCCAACAGACCTGCAGATTTGCACCCGCACACCACTGGGCAGGGACAGCCAGTCCCACAGGAGCCCAAACCTGCCTCACCCTCCACACTGTTCCCACTGCTTTGGTGCTGCCTACAGGAACATCTCATGAGGTTTTTCCAGACTTTCCAGCCCTGAGCTGTGGACTAAGCTCTGCCCATGTAGGTTCTCCATCCACCAGCAGAGCATCTGGCACAATGCCCTTGGCCTTGGCACACTGCTCTGTGTTTGTCTGGAGCTGCTTTTATCATGTTTATGCTTCACCCAGTGAAGTCCACAAACACCTCCACAGCTTCTGCCTGAGTTTGTGCTGCCTTCTCCAGAAAAAAAAAGCAGAAAATTCATTTCAGCCTCTGCTGGAGAAGCCAACCTGCTGGTCAGCTGGCCCCAATGGACAGAGCAGCACGGGATTACTCACAGCAAAAGGCACGTGGAACAGCACCATGAATCATGGAATCATTTACGTTGGAAAAGATCTTTCAGAGCATCGAGACCAACTGTTAACCCAGCACAGCCAAGTCCACTATGAAACCACATCCCTCAGCACCACAGGAAGGACGGATGGAGCTCAACTCGCTACTCTAAAAAAAGGATCAAGCTCAGAGAAGCTGCACATCTTTTAGGAGCCCCAGGCTGATTTCAAACCCCTGAGCGACCACCCACAAACCTCCACCACCCATTGCCCCCAGTAAAACATGGGACAGATCCTACCTTTGCTCCCACCCCATATTTATCTGCTTTGTTTGGACAGAGAGCACTGGAGAGCATCTCCTGGAGATGTGTACACAGCTTATCTCTGCAGCACCCAGGCATCAGCTGGGATCTCCTCCGTGCTCTGAGTAACCTGCTCTAGCGGGAGATGTCTCTGCCCATGGCAGGGGGGTTGGAACTAGATGATCTTTAAGGTCCCTTCCAACCCTAACAATTCTATGATTCTATGATCTCCAGGAGCTACCACAGACTCACCGCAGAGCCCTCTGAAATCACAGCCACTGTGGGACACCCGAACCACCCAGCTGCTGCTCAGCCCTTCCAAACAAGGCTTTAACAACTGCTAAAGAGACGTCTCACGTTACCAGGATTATTACAACATCCACCAGCAGAGCGTTTGCCAGCAAGTGATGAAATATAATCAAAAGTAAAGAACACTTGTCGGATAAATGAGTAACATGTACTGCCGTGGCAAAAAGTGTCTTTCTTGTTTCTTTAATAATTGTGTTTATCCGCTTCCTCACTAATTTACAAAAAATGCAGTTAATTCTCAGTGGATCTCACAACCATTAGTGCGAATTAATGCTGTTCCCACTGTATATTCTGCATATATTAAAAATGCATTAATCTAATAAGAGATGCGCGTCTCCGGATGAGGGAACACGAACACAATTCACATTGTGCCTCCAGCTTCCCAGCGCTGCTGAGTGACAGGGTGCAGCATCCTTTCTGCTCAATTAACCACCCAGCTTCTGGGGGCTGCCAGTTCTTGGACAGTTGTCCAGAAAAGGTGGCAAAACACAGAGGAAAATTCACCACAGTGTTGAGGAACACTTGGAGTAGCCCAACTTCTCCAAGTCCTGTTGATGGGCCAGGTCTCTTCTCCATTGGTGTGTGCTGCTGCTCCACACAGGGCAGAGAAAAAATAGGGGAGATACTGGAAAAGGGGTTTAGAGGTTATTTATAGCATCTCAAAAACAATTTATGGAGTGAGGAGCTGATGGGAAGCTGCTATTGTGCGCGCAGGAATGGAGAGAAAGAGCTCTGCTAGTTGTTGGTGGGAGTTCTTTTGAAGGTTTATTACTGATCCCAGAGCTGGCAGCTGCTTTGGGAGCGATTCAGATTATTGTGTAAAAAAAAAAACCTGCCTTACCATATTTAAAGTGTAAATATTTCAGCATAATGAACGTCTTCCTGAAAAGCAGCAACACAAACCACTGCTTTCCAGGGGGAGAGGGAGTGTATTCAAACACAGGATAAAAGCTCCGAGCACGTGTCTATGAAGCATCTGGCATCTTTGCAACTCTGCTGTCATAACTCACACTACAAGAGTCACTTGCTGCAGCCCCCCCACCAGAGAAGAGCCTCCACAGGTACTTTGGGCATTGCACACCAGGAAAACAAAACAAAAAGAGTTTATCAATTTGCATATGTGCAATTTGAAAAAATGCACTGACCCCCCCCAACCCGTGCATCACAGAGCAGGGAAATGCAAGACATTGATTTAAAGACCAAAAAGCTCAGCAAGTCCACAAACCTCCTCCTCTCCCACACCACAGCAGCTATTCCCATCAGGTTATCAAGAGCCCAGTTAAGTACAGCACTTAACCATACACTTAACTCCCATTAACTCCACCGTGACTTCGGACATACATAAAATTTATTAAGTGTTTCAGGGCTTCTCTTCTCACCCAAGAAAACAGAGTTCCCCTCACCCAGCCCTTGGTGTGATGCCTCCAAATGACCTAAGGGCTCAGCGCAGGGGAAAGCAAACCCATGGTGGGAGTTTTCCTGCCCTACAGAATCATAGAATGGTTTGGTTTGGAAGAGACTTTTAAAGATCATCTTGTCCAACCCCCCTGCACTGAGCAGGGACATCTGCAACTAGAGCAGGTTGCTCAGAGCCCCGGCCAACCTCACCTGCAATGGTTCCAGGGATGGGGCATTGACCACCTCTCTGGGCAACCTGGCACAGGCTCTCATCACCCTCAGCAGCAACAATCTCTTTCTTCTCTCTAGTCTAAGTCTCCCTCTTTTAGTTTAAAACCATCACCCCTTGTCCAGTCCCAACAAGCCCTGTGTGACAGCTCCCACACCCATGGGTCCACAGAAACCTTTTTATTCCATGGCATGTCAGACCATGCTCACTGAAACCCTGCTCCTTATTCACCACCCCTCTTGCTGTATTGATTGAAAGCCGAGAATATAAAAGGATGGGAACACACCAACTTTGTTTTGCTTGCTTGTTTTCAGTCATGCTTTGAAGGGCACAAGGCCAGTGATCTCCTTGCCCGGGAGGCAGAGCTGCAGGCAGGGAGCATGGGGCATCCCACTACCATGCTGGGAGGGGGAAGCAGGGTCTGTATCTGCCAAGGGGCCCCAGGCACCCCCGGGGTGCAGCCAGAGCAGCTTCAGCTCTGGAGAGCTCTGCACACCCAGGAGACAGTCCCCATCCCAAAGCACTTGGAGCTCAAGGCACCTGCAATTCAAGTCACTTTTTTTCTGTATGGATATAGGAGATCGGAGATGATGGGAGCAGAGGAGGTGGCAGAATCCAGGGCTGCTACCTACAGCCTTTCCCCATAGGATGCTGCAGGCAGGAGACTCTGAACAGATGCCTAGATGCTGGCACTTGCAAAAGGATGTTTACCTGCACATTTTGAGGAAGGATCAGTGATTTTAAACCAGTGCTTTTAAACTGAAAGATGGTAGATTTAGATTAGATATAAGGAAGAAAGTCTTTTCTGTGAAGGTGGTGAAACACTGGCCAAGGTTGCCCAGAGAGGTGGTTGATGCCCCATCCCTGGAACCATTGCAGGTGAGGTTGGCCGGGGCTCTGAGCAACCTGCTCTAGCTGCAGATGTCCCTGCTCCCTGCAAGGGGGTTGGACTAGATGAGGATTTTATCTTCCTACATCCCCACAGGTGGGATCAATGCCATCCCCTATAGCAGAGGTCACCAGCTGCCCCCCCTTCCACCTCTGCTGTGGCTGCAGCCTCCCATAATCTGGACCCACCCAACGTGGACATCTCCTGCATGGCCAGCTCAGCAGCCTGTCTGGAGCTGCAGCACAGCCTGGGTGAGACCGTGAGCAGGGTAAGCAGCAGCAGCAGGGGTATGGAGAGCTTTTATTCCAGGCACACAGCTCACAACAGCCCTGCATGCAAACAGGACCTGCCCGCTCAGCCCTGGGAACCCTCATCTCCTGACTCCATCCTCCAGCTGCACCCCTTGCCCACAGACAGCAGCAGACATCACAGTGGTCCCACCAAGAGGACCCACCAAGCTCCCTGGTACACACCACTCTACATGCTTCAAGGGGCTGACACAATCTGGGACTCACACTCCCCAGTCCAGCTGTAAGCAGAGGGTTTGGAGCATGTCTGAGGGGAGTGGGTGCATGGAGAAACGAGAGCTCCTTCCCAGATGGAGAGAAGACTGTGCTCTTAGCACAGCCCAGCTGCATTGCACTGTGAAGGTCCATGATGGGAAAGCTGCAGCTCCCCCCTCCCCATCCAACAGCAGCTGAGAAACTGCCCGTTTGGAAATGGGAAAGAATTCATTTCAATTAAACGTGCCTGGTGCTCCAAACGAAACCAATTAATTCTCCATATCTGAAAGCTGATTAGACAGGATATCTGGGTAAATGGATAATAACAGGCTAATAACCCCCTCCTGTCCCCACACACCCACCCGAGCTGCCATGAGGTTGGTGACAGGGTGTCACCAGCACAACTGCAGCATCTGTGAAGAATCACAGAGCAAATTCAGCCACCCATGGCGAGCAGCAGGCAGGGACTGGGCAAGGACCAGCCTGCTTCTGGACCAGCCTGACCCCCAGGTACCCGCTCCCAACCCTCCCAACACCAGCATCAACGGCGGCACAAGCTCTGGGCACTTGGGTCACCCCCCCTGCAGAACCCCACCTCTGCTTGCCCACAAAGTGACCCCAGTGAAGGCTTGGTAGAGCCAACCAAAGCCATATAGGTTGTGTGTTCAGCAGCACCTCAGTGCAAGCGGACTTCAAACAGGGCTCTGTGCCAGGAGAGCTGCCCCCCCAGCACCCACAAGCTCCTTCTGCCCCCCAGGAAGGCTCTGCAGGGCAGCCCTGGGCACTGGGCAGTTCCCAGCTCTCCAGCCCTTCCCTCTCCCCATGGCTGTTTTTAGCTGGTGTTTAATTTAAGCTTCACTGCTTAATTTCCTCATCCTTTCCCCTAGACTCCTGCCCTCCGGATGGGATCCCACCCAGCCTGGCCTGGGGAATGGGCCACAGCAATGATCCAAGGACTGGAACCCCTCTGCTATGAGGCCAGGCTGAGAGTGCTGGGATTGTTCAGCCTGGAGAGGAGAAGGTTTCAGGGGGACCTTATTATAGCCTTTCAATATTTAAAGGGTGCCTTTAAGAAAGACAGACTTTTTAGCAGGGCCTGCTGGGACAGGACAAGGGGTGATGGTTTTAAACTAAAAGAATGAGATTTAAACTAGAGAGAAGGAAGAAATTTTTGATGAGAACCTGTGCCAGGTTGCCCAGAGAGGTGGTGGCTGCCCCATCCCTGGAACCATTGCAGGGGAGGTTGGCCGGGGCTCTGAGCAACCTGCTCTAGTTGCAGATGTCCCTGCTCCCTGCAGGGGGGTTGGACGAGATGACCTTTAAAAGTTCCTTCGAACCCAAACCATTCTGTGACTCCATGACACAGAGTGGATGCACCAAGGTGCTAATGGGCAGGGGAGAGTCTGCACCTTCACCCCAAAATGGCCTCACAATCCTCCTGGTTTCCCCCACTAACCCAGCACGGGATGGGGAACTCCTTGAGCAGTGCAGAGGCTCAGCAGCTGAACTCAGATGTGAAGATGACACCGAGCAGGAGAGGACAGGAGAAGGAATAAAGCCATCCCATCCTCTTCTGCATCTCTTGCTCCCCACAGTCCCTAAGCCATCCCCAGCACCACTGCAGCCCCAGCCCCACAGACTGACCCTCCAGGTCCCTGCTGAGGGGCAGCCACTGGCTGGGGAGCGGGTGGCAGGAATTTTACAACTCTGCTCTCATTTTTTTCCTCCCCGGTTGGAAAGTGTTGATTAGCTAAAAAGTCTTTCCAGTAGGGTATTTTTGGTTGAGAGTGATCTCCGAGCCAAACTGCGTGCAGAGAAAAACAAAGATCTCAATGGTGCTGCCATTTTCTAATCAAATCTCCTTTTACTAATTTGACAGGCCTGTTTTGAAAATCTAAATTTAAAGCTAAAATAAAGTTGGGTTCCACAGCTAAATGGGAATCAGGAGGAAATATTTCAAATGGAGCTAATAAAGCCCTTCTACCCACACCTTTCAGCTCACAAAGCACCTCTCAGACCTTATTTGCTATTCCTGGTGCAGACCAAGGGTATTGAGCTTTGGTTTGCTTCCTCCTCACCCATGCACATGTAACCACCCAGCAGTTTGGTTTTAGCTTCTGGGAGGCAGGAGAACCACCTCCCACCCAGCTTCAGCTCCACCACAGCCCACCCCAATGCGGTGCCCGTCCTGAGCTGGGCTGAGCTCACAAGTGCACATCTAATCTAAATTAAGCCCAGCCCATGCAATCCTCCCATGCTCAGAGGAAGACTGGCCTCCTGCAGAAGAAACAGCTTTGCCTGAGGGGAAAGCATGAATGGGAGATGAAGATAGAGCTGTATGCTCCCCGAGAAGCTCGCCTGGGTGGCAAGGTGAAGGCAGGCAGTGAGGAGACAAGAGAGCTCCCGGGTAGAGAGAAGCATCCATTTGAGAGGCAGCCCAGATCTGCAAGGGCTCCCCCATCTTTCAAACCCTTCCTTTGCTCAAAACAAAAGGAACGTCTTGGTCCCCAGGCACTCAGCTGATGTCCTCAGCATCCAACCTCCTTTCAGGCTCTCATCACAAAACTGTAATTTCCTACAAGACAAGAGAAGGCAAAAAAAGAACAGAGTCCCCAGTATGTCATGTAGACAGAGTGCTGGAAACTGGGTTGAACCTTTCTGGCCCCTGCCTGCATGGTCCCTGGGCAAGCCCCCAACACAGGGAGTCCAGGACACGCTGCCAACATGCAAGACACTGCGAAGGCAACCTTCCAGTTCATGGCTGGAGAACCTCTGGAAGCAAGACCTAGTGAAATCAATGCCATATGTGTCACCACAGCAGAGTGGTACCCGAGAGGACAGGGAAGCTGCTTAGCTCTTTGCTAGTCACCACCCTGAGCAACAGCACCCAACACCAGGATGCTGCTCATCAAGAGCTTGGAGACATGGTCCTCCTCCAACTCCTCCTGCTGCACAGCCCCATCCTGGCCTCCCTCGTGTTTTCATGGCCAGGCTTTCCACACCAGTGGGGATTTTCCAGCAGTGGCAGGGCTGCTCCACACACCCAGCCCAGGATCTGAGCCACCAGGGAGGGGACAGCCAGGGCTGTCCAGTCAAACAGAGGAAACCCTCTCTCCAACGCAGGCAAATGTTTGCTATCATGAGTTTCCAAGACAAGCTCTTCCCTCCTGGCAGCCTCAGCAGAGGGCTGGGACAGGCTCCAGCAGGCAAACAAACAGGATCTCAGGAGACCAAATGGGGCCAGAGGCACTACAGGCGAGAAAAAAAATCAAGAAACCAAGGTGCAGGGCTCCACGCCCTCTCCTGCAGCCCCATTTCAAGCAGCAGAACATCCTTCCCTCTGCCACATCAGGTCCTGCTTCCACCACAGCCCCTCTTCCCTGACTCATCCCAGTACACAGACAAGGACCTCAGCCAACTCCAGCCACCCGTGTGGCTTGGCCATGCCTGGGCAGACGTGCTGGTCCCCTCCCACCCCCTCAGAGAAGCAGAGCTGCCCACCCTGGATGCCTGCAGAACTGTCACCGGCTCCTTCCCATCGCCAGGTACAAAACACATTTATCGTTTTAACATTCCAGCGACAGCTCAGGGCTCCTGCTCCAAAGGACACTCGAGATAAAAATCTCTGTGTCGGCCAAGCAATTGCAGCAGGCAATTTAATGTGATAGCTGCGGACAGCACGAGGCGAGGAGAAACCTGTCCCAGGGGAGCAGAGTTACACACTCACCAGCTGCAGCCCTGCCTGGCCCTGAAATGCTCACCTGGAACAAGACCGGTCAGCAAAAGGGGGGTTAAATACCCTCCTTGTGCACTTAAATGCTCCCTTGGGGTATTTAAAGTGTGGGTGCCACCCCTAAGAGGGGTCTGGTGGGACCAGACCCTGGGGAGATTTGCTGCAGGGTCTTGAGCTACAGCACTGTGTGTCCACCAAGAATGGGTCTTGCCAGAGTGAGGTCTTGAGGTTTAGGGGATCTGAAGATAAGTTTCCCATGACTCTGCACTTCCAATCTTGTTTTCCTCCTCACACATCTCAGTGATGCTCTTTAACAGTGCAACTGAGCCCAAAGGTCTTCCCAGCTAACACAGCTCTACCATTAACTTCTGCTGTGATGTTACCCTGTACCACAAAGCACCTTCCACCCTTACACTAGAGAGGGGACACGTGGCACTAGTAGGAATCAAAGAACTCCACAACACTTGCAAGCTGCAAACATGTAGGGATGAAAACAGCAAGACCTACAGCCTCATGAGTGGGTCAAGAACCTGCAATAGGCTTCAGCTTTTCAGTCTTCTCCTTGGTGATCATCCTGCCATGCTGGGCATGCTTCTGGGCAATGGTGAGTCCCCATCTCTGGAGGGGTTTCAAAGTCCTATGGATGTAGGGCTGAGGGACATGGTTTAGTGGTGACCTGGCAGTGCTGGGTTAATGGTTGGACTCTTAAAGGTCTTTTCCATCCTAAATGATTCTATGATTCCATAAATCCAAGGATAAATTCAGCCTGTGCCAGGAACCACAGAAGAGCAGCTCAGTTACTTATCTAAGACAAGGTGCCCTCAACAAAAGCCAGACAGGGGGGTCCGTTTTAAAACCAGGCGCTGAATAGGTCTTGAACAGACCAGAAAAATGAGCCCTAGGGAACGAAAGCCTAAAGGGTCTTGGATCACCTCAACAACCACTGCAGCTCTTCACTGCCCCAGCCTCAGGCACCAAACATCCTCACCCCTGCAGGGACCAGCTGCTGGACCAAGAAGAAAGGCCGTGGCTACATGGAGCATGGGCATGTCTTATTTTTCAATGGACAGCTTGAAAAGAAAAACAAAGGTGTTTGGACCTCTCCTCTTCAAAAGCAGCAGCAGTGGTAGCCCTCCACATGCACGTGTCTGCAACCTCTGGTGGAGGAGCTGCAGGCAGCACCAGGGGATGAGAGGACACCAGCCTACATTCCTGCACACTACCAGGAGCAAGATACTTGAAGCTAAATCCTCAGAGCAAAACGTTAATGGGAAAAGGATTTCCATCAATCACTTCAAACCACCTGCTTATTTAAATCAGTCCAAACATTGTAAAAGCTGTTTGAGATAGGAGGCTGTTGCAACGTTGGGCTGAAGGCAGCGTGCTGCAAGGGACGTGGGGTTGGGGGAGGGTTTCTAAGGCTGCTCCTCCCTGGGTCAGCCCCAGTCCAAGCCCAAATCTTCATCAGACAGGACTTGCTGGAACAACTGCCTGTGGGGACTTGCAGAACAGGACAGAGAAACATCCATCACCAGTAGGGAAGGGTTATTGATCCACCCGAGGGCAGAGATGCATTTAATGACCTCTCCAAATCCCTTCCCCTCCGGAGATCCTATGGAAAAGTAATTCTCATCCTGCCAAACCCTCGGGGAAGGCAGCACTCCCTGGAGCACCCCAACTGATGCCAGTGCCAGCAACAGGGTAGGCAACTGTGGAAGGTTTTGGGTACTGGAAAAGCAACTGCCCTACTCAAAAAGAACCCCAACAAAACCAAACCCACCGTGCAGCCACAAACCACCACACCTTCCCCAGCCAAACCACTTCAGCATCAACCTGAAAAACCTGTTTGAGAAAATGACAATGAAAAATTAGCAGGGCTACACTTGTACAGCCCGGGGCATGCAGGTGAAGCTTCCATTCCCACCAGTGTCTCCTCAACCCCCACACCCCAGGGACCGGAGGCAGCTTTCCAGGGAGCTCAATGAAAGACGCTGGCGGGTGCAAAGATAGCAAGGGGTCATTTGCTCATCCACTTCAGGCTTGAGTTCTCAATATTTGCACTGTCAGGGCGCTTTCCAGCACAGATAATTGTTTAAACCTGAAGCTTCTCAGAACAAAAACCTACAATTAGCAATTCCTGCACCAATTAAGAAAGGAAGAAAGAAGTCTAGGGCACAATTTAAGGCTGCATAAAACAGAAAAGAGCAAAAACTGCCTATATATGTATGTAGTTAAATTAAAATCCCTTCCAATCCAAACCATTCTATAGTTCTATGAAGTCATGGTTCCTATTTCTGTACGTTACACCCTTCAGATCCCAGCTCAGTAAAAAATATGCATACATATATCTATACCAAGTTTATATTTCATATCTGCACATGCACATACAGAGATATATAACATGCAGGAAGCTCTCTTGGTCACCTCAACTCTGTATTTGCCTGCAGAAGAGCCCTGATGGGAGCCCAGACCCATGATGCCAAGGTCTGGTGGGACCCCATGAGCAGCCCATGGCACCAGCCTGTGAGCTGGGATGCTGAACAAGAGAGAGGGTGTGTGGGAGCTTGCAATAGCTGTGCTATGGAGAAGGTCAGGGAAGCATATGGCGTGATAGCAGGGTGCTGCAAGGAGGATGACCTCCAACTCATCAGCAATTTTTAGGGCCCCATGAGCCAGGTCTCCAGCTGCCCTTGCTTGAGGGGACAAGAGAAACAAGGGCGTTTTTCTCTGCTATCAAACAAGATGTGAGGCTGGCACACAGCCTCTGTTGTGATACAGCTTCAAGGCTACAGGGTTATGCAGTCAGGGCTCGTCTCAGCCTCGAGCCCTTCTCCAGGACGGCCACATCACTGTCACCCCCCACCACGCCAGCCCTTTAGCTGGAGAAAGACAGACTGAGACACACGAGCAGCAACCACAGAGACAAGGTACCTTTCAAATCAAGTTTCCCTCACAAAGAAGGTCAATTGTTTCCAAATTCAGGGGGCTTGTCACATCCAACCCTCCAGCTCGCCTGTGTGTTCACCCTTCCTCATGACATACCCCTTCTCCTGCACTTCAGCCCCATCTTTCTCCTACGTTTACACAAAACCTGAAATCCCTTCCCAAGGTGAGCTCTTGTTTTACTTAAACATCACCAGGATCTATGAGGGGGGTGACAAGACACCCTCTCGCTTCCCTTCTCTGCAGAAACCCCCCTGTCCCTCTATACCTCTTTCTTTCTAGCTCCTCATCGCTCCTCATGGGAAACAAGGATGCTCCACAACCTTGCCAAGTGCTTTGGGAAGAGCCTGAAGGACATAAGAACAACTCATGGGGGATGACTTAGTCCCAGTTACTGCATTAGCTGTTTTCCTGACCACCATCCCAGTACTGCTGCCTGTCACCTAAAGGATGTGAGAAGCCACAAACCAGCCAAGACAGGAGGAGAAACATCTGCCCATGCTCAGCTTCTAAGCCCTGTGAACCAGCAGAGCTCAGGGACGGCCACAGCTCCAGCCCTACAGGGTTATCTCACACAGGGCAGAGCAGGGGGTGAGCAGAACCACCCTGATAACACAAGGACTCTCCCCACACCAGCTTCTTGAAGACATATGGCTCCTTTCCATACTTCGAGCAATGAATCCACCACGCTCCCAAATTCCAGCTGTCTAAGCGATTTTTGCAGATATTTCCTCTTTCTTTGCAATCATTTGGCTAATAAGATGAGCAGGTTGGGCTCATTTATTTTGGACACTGTTCTCGGGTCATTAGCAGACAGCCTAATGATTGCATTGGCAGAAAATATCACTTCTGCTTCAGAGCTGGCTGCATAGCACGGGGAGGGGGAGAGAGAGCAGGAGCTTGACAGAGCCTTTTATAAAAAAAAAAAAAAAAAAGATACAAAAACCAAGTTACATGCCTCTAGAAGTGGAATTTTCCTTTGCTATTTCCCAAGGTACCTCCTGCTAGGATGAAGCGGGCAGACTTCAGTGCCCGAGGCTGCTCTGCAGAGCTCACACTCTCCCACGTACGTGCCACCTCCGAGGGCCTGGAGAGGAGCGATGCTCCCGGCAGCAGCCCAGCCTCACCACCTCCCTCCAGAGCTGCACCAACACACCCTGGTGATGCTCAGCCCTCCAGGGAAGGAGCCCCTTCCCCGGCCACAGGCTGAGCCAGGCAGGATGCTGAGAGCCCCAAAGCATGAAGCACAGGAGCCCTTTCTGGGGTGGTTTGGGGTTAGGAGAGCATCTCGGATGTGATGTCTGTGCTCTGTCCACAGAGCCCCAGCACCAAAAGCTACCCACAGAAAGTTGTTGGAGACATTTAGAGAACAATTTGTATTCGGTGGCAAAGGCTGGAGCTGCTCTGGGAGTGCTGAACCACCAGGTACGCGTGGAGCTGAAGCCTGAATTTCCAGGAGAGACGGCAAAGCTGAGCCCTGCCTATTCCTCTCTCGGGAGAGGAGAAAGCAGAAGGAAAAGACGAAGCCCCATGACACAGCCATGCTGAAACACAGCAGCACTGCTGAGCAAAGCTGCTCCCCAGGCTCGGCTGCTGCAAAATCCACTTCTCACCAAGGGCCCTGGGAAAAAAGCTGCCCTGCAGCCATCCTGTCAGTGCAGACAGAGCACAGGGATGTGGAGCTGCTGCTCCCAGTGCAGCAGAAGCAACCGCTGCCTTCACTGACTGACCTGCCAAGGGCAGAAACGAGGTCTGGGGGTGGAACAGCTGGACACACACAGGTTGTCCCCTCCTCTACCCAATACACAGCCAGCATTCCTCCTGTTCCCCTCCTCCAGCTTCATCTGGCCCCAGATGTCCCAGCCACGTGCGCTGCTGGAGATGCCATGACCTTGGCTGCTCTCCGCAGCATCCTTGGGGCAAGCACAGGCTGGGCCCCCCTCCTCCCTGGGGAGGCTTTTGGCTGCCATCCACCAGCTCTGTGCTTTGCATCCTGCTCTCCAGCACCAGAGATGAGAACCCCAATGTGCTTGCCAAGCCAGTGCCATGATGCAGTTATACGGGGAGGGAGATGTGCAGGGGGATGAAGTGGCAAAGGCTGGGAGGAAGGATGCCAGAAATTTGCCCCCCACCTCTCCCCAGGGTGCTCCAGCTTGCCTTGAGCCATGTCATGCCAAGGATCTTCCCGGTATCTCCAGGCAAAGCCAATTGCTCACTGGGGAGCCTAGTGACAAAAGGGGAGCTCAGGCTTGCTCTGCAGGACACTCTACCCAGAGAAAGGGAAGATGATGATTTGGGAGCTCATTTAGAGCCTGGATTTCCTAAGCCTTTTCAGACACCAAGGCTATTGGCAGGCAGCATTACTGCCCCTGCCAGTCTCAGCAGCTCTACAATGTCCTTCCCTTGGCAAGGGCAGCAGTGGGGAAAAAATAACACACAAAAAACAAGGGACATGTGATGGAGAGCTTGGCTGAAGGCTCCCTCCCCCCTCCCCGACCTGCATGCCAAGGAGGAAGAGCATGGAAAAAACCCTGAAAAGTGGCCATTTAAAAAGGAAAGAAAACAAACCACGCTACTTGCTTTGCTAAGAAAAACACAGGTGAGACGAGGGGATGGAGCCGTGGCAGGAGGTGAGTGGAAGCAACCTGGGGCCATCACTTTGCTTGGTGGCCAAGGCAAAGCCACCACCTTGCTCACATTTTCCAGGCAGCCAGGGGAAAGCCGGGCTCCTGATGTCTCCTTCACAGGCAGGAGGGAGTGGCTGCATTTTGCACAGTCCCCAAAAGCAGGACCTCCACCTCCCAAGGAGGCATCGCACCCACCCCATTGAGCTCACAGAGAAAAGCCCTGCTGGGTGCACAAGCTTGAATGCATGAGGGTGAAATAAAGGGATTTTTCCTCATAATGTCATGACCCAAAAAGCCAGGGTGGTGGGAATCCTCCTTCCTCCTCCCAGGCAAGCACAGCAGTTCTCATGGAGGCGATGGCTCTGATGAGGATGCTGCAGGAGGAAGGAGCTCACCAGCACCCAGAGGGTACCCTCAGTGGCTGGAGCATCACTTTCGGGATCAATGGCTTCTCAGAGGACAGGATGAGACCAATATTTGTCTTCTTTTCAAGGAAGAAGAAAGGAAGGAGACCGATCATGAAGGCAAGGGGACAATCCTAACCATCCAGCTCAGGAGCAACCCAAGTGCAGCACATACACACAGACCCCTCGCCCAGGTGCCAGCTCTGTCCCCAGCTGCAGGGCGCTTGAACAGGGTGGGTTTGCCCAAGGAAGGACATACAGTCCCCACCCAGTCACCACAACAGAATGGGTGATGGGACAGCAGCCCAGCATGGAACAGGAGAGCAGCAGGAGATTATATGTCAGCAGACACCTGGACGACAGGCAAAGCACGGTTAGGTGAAGTGTGGTCACTCCAAAACAGCTCTTGGCAAAGAGATACACAGCACATGGCTTATTATTAAAGCCACTCTTCCCATCGTTGCACATCATGCTGGCAAGCTGAGCACAAGATTTCTCTACAGGTTCAGATGCTCATGTGATACCCAGAACATACAAGGAGGGGAGCAGAGCAGCCTGCTCTCCTGTACACTGTGCTTCCTCCATGAAGATCTGCCCTGTTAGCAAAGCCAGGATTATAACATCATCTGGGGAAGGACATTTCCACCCCACCAAGAAGAGCCCATCCTCAGACCCCCCAGGGAAGGCTCTGCCTGGCAGTGGTGCAGGATGCCAGGGCTGGCAGCCAGGGAGGGGTCCAGGGTGGGATATACAGGGACTGGGGTAGCCAAATCCAAAACCATCAGTATCCTAAGGTAGGAGCAGCTTGGTTGAAAAATCTGCCTATTGTCAGCCTCTGCCATCCCTGCAGACCATACACAGGTTCTTGAAACGCTCGTGGAAAGCCCCAGCTCCCTGCTGTAGGGGCCACAGGGGAAACACAAGCCAGCAAACAGCCCAGTTCACACCTCCCTTCCAAGGAGCACAGGGTTGAGGGGGTGAGAAGAATCAGGTCACTTCACTCCTCTGGTTGGCAAGGTTATTCCCCAACTCCCAGGACTAAGCAGCAGCTATTACAACAACCTGGCTGACTCCTTCTCCTCCCTTGGCCCCCAGAAAACCAGAGGATGAGCCAGGCTGCATGGCAGAGGTGGTTCAAGTACACAGGGAGGAAGAGGAGAGTTGAAAATGACTCCACACTACAGCTAGTGATGCAGCAACCATCCCAGCACAAGCCATGGGCACCCCAGATGGACATGGGAAAGGGTGCTCCCAAACCAGCACCGAGGATGCCTTGAGACAAGGTCAAGGTAGCTCTCAAAGAGGCAGCTAAGATCTGTCAGCCCAACCAGCATGCCCACACCCAACCAGTATGCCTAGACAACTGATTCTCAGGAAGTTTGGTGCAAACCAGGATGAGTGACAAGCTGGCTTTGTCACCTCAGGCTCTGGGAGCTGTGACAGCTCCAGGCAGTGACAGCACCAGCCCCTCCTTGCAGGGCACACAAGGTAGGCAGAAAAGCTTTCTCTGACAACTGATGCTCTTCCCCAGCCAGGGGGGGACACGGCCATATCCACATCCCCCCCCCATAACCTCAACCTAAGAGCCCAAACCTTATTTGATAACTGGATCCTCAGCCACCCAGCATCTGTGAGAGGCATCTCACAGCTCATCAGCTGGATGCAGTGAGGTGAGAGGAATCTTTGGCATGAACTCCAGCAATAGGTTGAGGTACCTGGAGCTGTTGTCTCAGCTCTGTTTGTTTCTAGGAGCCTTGCAGCAACCACTGCTTTTGTTTGCAGTTTGTTAATGAGCCTCTTCCTTACCTAATCCCACACCACAGATAGTTGGCAGCCACCACTCCATCCCCACAGCACTTTCCAAAACCAGCACCCCAATATTCATCCTCCATCATCTCCTAACCTCAGGAGGCTGCAGGCAGCTGAAGGACCATTTTCTGAGGGGGTTGCAAATGTGCCTGAATCCAGAGCATCCTCAGAGGGTGCCAGGGACAGTGTCTAAGCAGCTACACAACCCACCAGAAAGGACAGTGGGTGAAGCAGCTGCCATGCCCTCACCTCCCCAAGGTCCCGGCCATCCCAGGGATATGATGTGGGGTCAGGCCTCTGGTCCCCTGCTCTGCTGGCACCCCCCAGAGCCCTCCCCTGCCTCGCTGAGCCTCATCTCAGCACCCGAGCTGGAAGGCAAGTTCAAATCATTAATTTCTGCAGCAGAGGGAGTCTGACAGGCCTGGCGCTGGCACGAATCATGATGGATCTCTGGGAGAGGCCAAGCACAACCTGCAGCTTAATCGTAGCAAGAGGCTCCCTCTGGGGCATTAACCAGCACCCTCCATCCCATCGTTCCCCCAGTGCAATTTCACGCTGCTGACGGCTGCAGCTCTCAGCACCCAGACAGGGCTGCCCAGCCCTTTACTTCTGCCTTAGCAAACCCACCCAACACAGACTTCTGCAGAACGATGCTCCCAAAATGTTCTAATGTTTGCAAATGCAGCAGCAAATTCAAGAACAGGGCTGCTCTCTGCTCCCCCAGCACCATCTTGGCTTTACCCCAAGCTCAGGAGTTTGGTGCAATGAGGAAAACCATGCCCAGGACAGCAGGAACACTCACGCTTGCCTATGGGGTGGCTGATGAGCTCCTAACCAGATTCCCCTCTGGGAAGGGACACAAAGACACCTGACATTGCTAAAGCATCAATCACTTTGCTGCCATCCTCCTGCAGGCAGGTTCCTTGCCTCCCCATCCAAAAAAAAAAAAAAAGGGAGCTCCTCTGCCTTGAGGAGCTAGAAAGAAGGAAGCTAGAAGGGAAAACAACCAGTTTCCCTGTTGGATAAAGAGCAACCAAATAAAATGCTAAAGCCCTGAAAGCTGAGTGTTCCCAGCACTCGCTCCCTCTCCAGCCACTGCCATAATAAATCCAGCCCAACCCTGGGGAGCTCCCACCCAGGGCAAAGCCCATCCAGTCCGAACAGCTCCCTTTGAAAATAATTATTTTCCTGCAGCTTTAGGTAATTGGATTTTAAAAATAAGCATAATTACTTTTTTTTTTTTTTTTTTTTTACACCTTTTTCTTTGCTGCACATCATGAACTCAAGGCTGCTGCTTGGAGCTGGTGGAGACCTTTTGAAGGCTGAACCAGAGCTCGCTCCCTCTTGTTCAGAGGGATGGAGATGGGAGGGAGGAGGAGGAGTGGGAGCAGTGACAGGTAAAAATAACCACACTTGGCCTGATGTTGCTCCCAATTAAGCCGATGGGAAATTTGCCCAACTTCCTACAGCAGCAAGATCCAGACACGCACACAAAGTCCTCTGCTGTATTACCAACCTTATGAAGATCAGAGAAAATCATGTACACATGAGCTTCTACCCCCTATTCCATGCTGGTGGGTGTTTGAACATCCCCTTCCCCAGGGCCAGGCACTACAGAGGCTGTGGACATGTGGTGGGTGATCATCAGATCCACAGCACCTTCCCCCCTGGCACCACACTCCTCTGCTTCAGGCACAGTCACTCCACGAAGAGCTTGGCAAGGATTCCCAAGGAATGGTTTATCTGCTCAGACAGTTTCACATCAGCTGAAACTAAAGCGTAAGTGGGTTTGGGGAGGATCTGGAAAGCGTTGAAGAGTAGAAACATTTCATTCTGACACTTTCCTGAACAAAAAGCGCTCTGCCTTTTCACAGGATAGCGTTGCCTTGTGAAACTAAGTCCAATTTATTTTTAAATGGGAAAAAAAAAAAGCCCCAAATGAAAGCAAACATCATATTTCTGGGGACAAATAGGATATTGGATTTCATCCTGTCGTTAACACTTACTCCCATCTTCAGGATCTGCCAACCAAATGGAAATTCATTTTTTTGGAGTGCTGTAATATAAAATCTTTCACAACTGCCTTAAGCTCTTCTGCATCAGGTTCATCACAGTTCACCTTTACATGAGCCAACGCTTGATACCAACAGCATTTTAACTGATGCAAACAATTCTAGCTTTCATTCAAACGTGAATAACTACCAAGAGAAGTGAGATTTGCAGATAATACAAGTTTTGAAGGAAGAAAGAAGATATTTCACTCCTTATCTGAAGACCAATCCAGCACTCAAGGCTGAAGGCTCTTCCCTGGGGCTGAAACAGGAAAAGCAAACCCCAGGGTGAGGAGGATCACCCAGCACCTGCTTCCCACGTTCCCAGGGTCAGAGCCTGTGTTGTACCAGCAGAAAGCTGGAGATGATATTAGGAAGAAATACTTTACTGAGAGTGGTCAGGCACTGGACCGGGCTGGCCAGGGAGGTGGTGGAGTCACCATCACTGGAGGGGTTAAAAAAATGAGTAGATGTGGTGCTTCGGGACATGGTCTAGGAGTCAGGGAGATGTTGGGATGGAGGCTGGACTTGATGATCCTAGCGGTCTTTCCCAACCTAAATGATTCTATGATGCTACTTCTGCAGGGAGGTAAAAAGTGTGCTGGACATCCCCTACCCTGCCCCAACACAGCCTCACTGGAAGGGGACAGCACCCAGCACCCTGTCACCCAGCCGAGGAGCACCCCAAGGCAGGTGGTGCAAGGTCTGCACCCCAAGAACACCCTCCATCACAAGAGATCACCTTGGAGCTGGGGCCAGCCACCCCCACATCCCCCAGAGAACTCAGCGTTCATAGGATTTTCCTGGATTAAAGTTTCATGACAATTTTCATGCCATAAGTAGAGTTTGGAGCCTGGCAGTTTAAAGCTGTCAGATCTGGGCTGGAGGCTGCAAAGCGTTTATGTGTTTACGTTGATGTTTCAAAGGTACAGATCAAACACTCCCGGCACTTTACACACAGGATTAGCACAGGGCTCCTGCCTGGAATCACTCCCTCCGTGAGCCCAGCAGCTTGGGAAGATCTAACCTGCACAGGACAGGGATGCTCCATCCTCCCCGACCGCCCTGCAAAGCGGGAGCCACGGCAGAGCTACCCCACCACAGTCTGGCTTCTCCATCTGCTTCACCCAGGCTGAGAGAAAAAAGCACCGAGAAAAGGTCACGCTCCCAGCTACGCCCCGCGGTGCTGCCGATGCACGAGCTTCTCCCAGACAGATGGTGGGAAGGGGAAGAGCGAGGAGGAGGAAGGAAAGGAACAAGTTGAGGACGAGGCTCCAAAATCAGCAAGTTCCCCGCACAGCCCAGCGTGGCACAGGATAAAAATACCCGGGTGGCTGTCACGGCGGCGCGTGTCCCACCTCGAGCCGGGAGCTGTCGCTGCTCCCACCTCCCCACTCCACTTCCAAACCCTTCCTTTTCACCATCTCGTTCGTGGATGACACCAAGTCGGGAAGGAGCATTGATCTGCCAGCTCTACAGAGGGACCTGGACAGGCTGGATCAACTGGCTGAGGCAAATTATCGGGTCCAGCATTTTGGTCTCAACAACCCCAGAAGACGCTCCAGGCTTGGGGAGGAGTGGCTGGAGAGCAGCCTGACAGAAAAGGACTTTGGTGTATTGATTGATAGTCAGCTGATTATGAGCCTGTGTGTGCCCAGGTGGCCAAGAAGGCCAATGGCATCCTGGCCTGTATCAGAAATGGTGTGATGAGCAGGACTAGGGAAGTGATCCTGCCCCTGTACTCGGCACTGGTGAGGCCCCACCTCGAGCCCTGTGTTCAGTTTGGGCATCTCAATACAGAAAGGACATGGAGGTGCCGGAGCAGGTTCAAAGAGGGGCAACAAGGCTGGGGAAGGGTTTGGAGAACATGCCCTATGAGCAGCGACTGAAGGAGCTGAAGCTGTTTAGTCTGGGGAAGAGGAGGCTGAGGGCAGACCTTATTGCACTCTACAAATACCTGAAAGGTGGTTGTAGGAGAGTGAGGTTGGTCTCTTCTCACTGGTGACAGGATAAGGGGACATGGCCTCAAGTTGCACCAGTGGAGGTTTAGGTTGGATATCAGGAAAAACTTCTTTACAGAAAGGGTTGTTAAGCCCTGGAACGGGCTCTCCAGGGAGGTGGTTGAGTCACCATCTCTGAATGTGTTTAAAAATCATCTGGATGTGGTGCTGGGGGACATGGTTTAATGGTGGGTTGTTAGAGTTAGGGGAGTAAGGTTAGGTTGAGGTTGGACTCGATCTTGAGCAATTCTATGATTCCTCACCACTTCAGCATCCTCCTTCCAGCTTGACCACTCCCTGATGATACTGGCCACCTTTCCTATGTCAGCTCTTACTTCATCCCCTCCAGCCATCCCCTTCTCAGCACGTCGAGACTGGGAATTTTCTAAAGGCTGTAAATCCCTCCCACGCGTTCGATGCCATCTGCAAGGAGCAGATCCCTCCCGAACGCTTCCCATGGCTGCTTTCCCCCCAGTACTAACTTTGACACAAGAAACTTAGTTTGCTGCTCCGTTCGGATGAACTAAGAGTACTTACTCAGCCTTGTTTTATCAGAGATGCAAATCAAGCACTCCAGTTACATATTTTAACACAGTGGGGGGGGGGGAACTCTGCTTGATAGAAAGCTATAAAGTGTCTAATGTGTTCACAGCAGCTAAGGTAGGAAACAGAGAGATTAGTGAAAAATTATTAACATAAGAGGTGTCATTGTCACAAAAGTGACACTTTAAAGACAAATCTCCCAAAAGCGAATTCCCGAACTACAAGAGCACATCACTAACTACACTTAATCCCTGTTTTATATCATCTCTGCAAAGAAGGAGGAGAGTGGAGAAGAGGAGGGTGAAAAAGGATGGTTCTCCCAGCCCACAAAAGGTTGGTTAATGGCACATGATGGAAGTGAAACTTCAAGACAAAAAGTGTCCCCACCCTGGGAAGGAGCAGATTAGAGGACCCAGGGGCTTGTCTCTAGCTTTGCCCATCAGCAACCCACCCTGCACGGGTTCAAGTGCACATGCACGACTTCATTACTGTCTCCAAGGTGCTCCAGAGGTTACTAGGGTGAAGTTCAGCTTCCAGCTGAACTGACCTTCAGGCCCCAAATCAACATAGTCTACAAGCACTCAGCCCCATTGCCTTAGGCCGCTAGACCCAGCAAAGATCCCACCAACCCACTGGCTTCCCCAAAGCAGCTCAGGGAAGAGCTTTGGGCCACCTTCAGTGGCCCATGGAGGACTGCTGATGGGACACTGCTCTGGGCAAGGTTCAGTCTGTCATCAGCGCTGAGCCTGCAGCTCCCACCCAAGATCTGGGGATGCTCAGCCCACCTGCACGTTGGGGTGGGTGCCTCCTTCTCCTCTCCCCACACATGAAGAGCAGCAGGGATGGGATCTCACACAGGGAGACACACTGAACCCAGCTCCTGGGGTTCTAGGGCTTCTCTTTCTGTTGTTTTTTGCTTGTTTGGTTTTTTTAAATAAAAATAGCTCATTGGAGATCAATTTAGCTTTTTAATACCTTTCAGATAAGGCAATCTGCTGCTGCAGCAATTCTCTCCCCGCCTTAATTAATTTCTAAACATATCACAAGCTGGAAGTGTATGTTTTATGAATCTGGTTGACCTCCTGGTGCAGAAATGATGACACAGATGTTGTGCCTTCTTCACTATCTCATTATTCATGTTATACCTCTTTTTTTTTCCCCCCAAATTGAGCTTGCTGACAGGAGTTCCACTGCTGCCATCAGCAAGATAGGTTGCAAGGAGACAGAGTAAGGCTCAGGTAACATTTTGCATCCACTGGAGCACCCAGCTCCACTGGAGTGACCAGAAATCCCACAGCACACAGAGGCTGCCATGTAAGTGTGAGCACACAGCTGGGAAGGAAGTAAATCCATTGGGAGGTTTTACACCAAGGAGGACAAAGTAATGTTGGGTAGGAAAATAAGGCACCACTCAAATCATGACCAAGCAGAGAGGAATACCAAGCTGAAGGAGTCCACATATGGATGTGTTCAAAGCCTCAGAGATCCCTCAAAGAGCTGTTTGCTGGGAAGGGTGGGAACCACTCCAGCTCTGCAAAGGGTTTCAGCCTCCTCTCCCCTTCCATGTATGCTGGGATAAGCCCAGTTGCACTGGTATGACACTAAAGCCATTCATGGGAAGGAGAATAACTCCTGCCAGCATAGGAAGATAGAAAGGCAATTGGGTTTACAGGGCTGTTTGGAGAAGACCTCATCATCCTGTCCATCATGCTGGATGGATGCTGTGGTCAGAGCAGCCAAGGCACTGAGGGACTTGTCCCGCTGGGTACAGCTGCCATCACACCCCAAAATTGCCCAGGACAACCACGATGCCACCCACACATGGTGCTTTGTGCAGCCAAGCTGAAAGCCAAAAGCCTAATGAGATGCTGGCTGCCTGAGGAAACATGGAGAGTTCTGATATGGGTCACAGAAAATGGCAAAAAAAAAGAAAAAAAAAAGAAAAAGACAAATGGATGCATTTGTCATGGCCCTCGCTGGGTGATGGCAGCTTCTGAAAGAAGCTCCTAAAACCTCACTTGCTCCTGGATATTCCTGCAGTGCTTAAGAAACTAAAGAGCTGTCCCAGCCCAAGGCAGGACCCACTGGAGCGGTGCCTCAGACCCACAGGACCCTCCCTGGCTCCGCTGCAGAGCAGGATGCTAAATCAGAGTGAAGCATTTAAGAGCACACTTTATACCCAGCTCAGAGGCTGACGGAGCCCAGCACCGATGGCTGATCATTAGGGAAACATCAGGATGCATGAGAACAAGAAGAAAAAAGGAAACTCGTATAAATAAGAGCTAAAAAATCCACCGGGAGACCTAGAAACCAGCAGCTAAACTTGTCTACTGCCAGTAACAGCCAGCAGAAAAGTAGGTATTAAAAAATAAAAAACACTAATATAAAAAAAGCAGCCTGATGAGGTCTGGTCACCTTTTATTCCAGGCACTGAAACGCTCCCTTGCAGGGCAATGGTGTGAGATGAACAAGGCTTCTGCTTGTTACCGTGTGGAAAAAAGCCCACCTTATTTCTGCTGGAGATGGAGCAGAGGCAGCTGGTAGCTCATTTACACACCCGCACACCACACAGGCACGGCCACAGCTCTGATCTCCCACAGCCAGAGTTTTTCCCAGCATCACTCACATGGTTTAAGGGAGGAAAACCCATCCCTTTGCCAGTGGGATGGGATGCAGCTCTGCACCCGCTTCCCAAACCCGCATCCTGGGTACCTGCAGGGCTGCTGGGTGTGATTGCTCTGCCAAAGATCTACAAGGCAGGTCAAGGCAGAGACAAAATGTTCCTGTCCTAACATACCCTGCCCTCCACCTCCCCAGAGCCCCATACAGAAGCCCCCATCCATGGCAAACACTGCTGGATGAGGCCCTTGGTCTGAATTTACCGTGACCGCAGAGCAGTAATTAAACAGGGACACAAGATGGTGGGGAACAACAAAGAAATAAATCTCTCTTATGTTTTGTTAAATTCAGCAATTTACAAGGCTGGAATAATTAGTGGTTTAAAATGTTTTGACACAAGCAGCCCCAATAATCATGATAAATCATATCAGGCATATGCCCAGATCCTTGAAGTGACAGATGACAAACAGAGCAGTGACAAGACGCTCCATCACACGGGGAATCATTGAGTTAATGGAAGAATTATTGCTTCCGAAATCCACTCCAGTCCTATTGTGGGGAACATTCCAATTTATCAAAGCCAAATGAACATTAATTGCTGCAGCCTGGTAAGTTTTCGAGCTGCTGTGACCTTCATTGAATTTTAATCCAAAACAGATAAGATTTACTTCCACACAAGAGGAAACAACACAATTAAACCCGAATGACAGCTAAGATTATGGGGGAAAAAACACAACAGGCGTAATGACAAAAATATTGATTCCTTTCTACTTGACACTGCGCAAGGAAAAAAAAAAAAAAAAGGTAAATAAATAAAATCTAGCATTAGCATATTTGTTTTTTCACTTTCTCCCTTCTTTTCATTTGGGAGACAAATTTCAGATGCTCAAGCCAAGAGGAAAGGGGTGGCAGACAGTAATGGAGACTGAATTCCCTTAACTGCAGTAATTAATGTTATGTCTCACTGGGGAGAGATTAAGAAAAAAGAGTGAGGAAAAAAAAATAGTCAAGTATTATTTTGCCATCAAAAACACCCTTGAGCTTGGGAAGGGAGGTGTGAAGAGGGTCAAGGTCACCGAGTGCTTTTCTAGAGGTGGATGGTGGCCCCAGGGACATGAGGTCATGGACACCAATGGTCTCTTCTCTGCTGCACTGGAAGCAAACCCAACTCAAACCAGAAAGCCATCCACCAACAGTCAAAATCACTGGAAGGAGGAGTAAACCCAGGATTTACACCCTCCCAGAGCCTCTCCCCGCAGTACAGAGGGTGCTTTGGCTTTAGAAGCAGAGCAGGAGCAACCAGCCAAGTCATAAACAACCACACAAACTCAAACCAACGTTCCCATCAGAGGGAGCTTGGCTTGGAGATGTCTCGCTGTCCAATAAAGCTTTGCTAGAGCACTCCCCAAGCACAGGATTAGTGAGATCCCCCAGGCAAACCTTCCTGGCTTTCCATAACTCAGCTGGAGGATGAGCAGACAGGTAAAACCAAGTGTTACAGCCACTTAAAGGAGATGGAAGGAAGCACTTCCCTGTGTCTCCTCCTGTCCCCCGCAGCGAGATGCTGGGCTGATGATGAACGGGGCACGCAGCCCCTGAATGCCAAGGCAGAGCTGGGTGGGCTGGAACTCCTCCTGTGCAGCAGGAACAGTTTTAGTCTATAGAAAGCACGCAGGAGACGTTGGGCTTTATGGTAGGAAGAAGAAAGCAAAGTATTTGAGAAGCTGGAAAGGAGGACACAGGGATGTGCAGCTACATCCCAAGGCAGGAGAGGGATATGGACATGGCAGGGGTACCACAGAGCCCCCCCCACTGGGATCCAGCAGCTGCTGAGCCTGGCACGGCCAGGGAACCCCCCTGCTTCATAGCGCCTTATGGAGAGAGCTGAGGGAACTCAACTGGGGTGGTTTAGTCTAGAGAAGAGGAGGCTGAGAGGAGGCCTCATTGCTCTCTACAACTACCTGAAAGGAGGTTGTGGTGAGGCTGGTGTTGGGCTCTTCTCACAAATTACTAATGACAGGACAAGAAGAAATGGCCTCAAGTTGCACCAGGGGAGGTTTAGGTTGGACATTAAGAAGAAGTTCTTTCCTGAGAGAGTGGTCAGGCACTGGACGGGCTGCCCAGGGAGGTGGTGGAGTCACCATCCCTGGAGGGGTTCAACAAACGAGTAGATGTGGTACTTGAGGCTATGGTCTAGTGGTTAGGGAAATGTTGGGATGATGGCTGGACTTGATGATCCTAGAGGTCCTTTTCAACCATAGTCATTCTATGATTCTATGCTGGGGTGGGGCAGGAGGGCTCAGGTCAGGGAGGATCTTGAGGATGCAATTTAGCTGGGATCAGGAAGGAAAGTAAAGGCAAAGGCAAACACCTTGAGCAGAGTTCAGGGACTTGGATGAAATTTTTCATCCAAGAAACATACTTTTGCCCCATTTTATTTTAGCTTCATAACTCCATGTGGTCTTGAACACCAAACACACATTTACCTTCTGCTAGTAACTCCAAACTTGGCTCAGGTTCACTCAAAAAGTTAATGAATTTGAAAAAAAAAAACCCACAACTGGGCAAAGTTTCAAGCCTGTGCTGCAATCCTGACCCAGGGAAAAAACACACAGGGCTTCTGCCTCCCCATCCTGGACCCACATCCCTCCCTGAGACCTCAAGGAGGTATCAGGATTTAGATTTAGGATTTAGAAAGAAAAAGGAATTAGGGCTCATTCTGTACAGGAGAAACCCTCCTGCCTTCCCTTTGCTTTTGCAGGAGGGTCTCAGGGCATGAGTTAACTCCCACACCAAAGTCATGGATCCTCCCATGCTATCAGCTTCAGTGAGGTGCAGCAAAGCCCATCCTCACTGCCTAACCCAGGATTAGAGTGTGAAACATTTCTTCTGAGATATACCCAGCAATGCCTTTGGCTCCAGCCCACTGGCATCGCTGCTCCTGGGCTCCAAGGTACAGCAGATGAAGGCTCTGGGCAGGGATTTCTCAAAGAAACTCGTTTCTCTCTCCAAAGCATCAATCCATTCCAATCACCATGTTCTTTAGAAAGATCAGCTTTGGCAGGGTCTGAGCTCCAGAACTGAATCTCTCCCTAACTGAGGAAAATCTGCACTTCAAGACATTGCAGCAACCACCAGGCTCCAGAGCCAGCATCTCCCCACAGCCATGGGCCACTTCTCCACAGTTTTGCCCACCCTCTCAGGTTTGCCCACAGCAGTCAAGCAACCCCACACTTAAACCAGGGGTCAAGCTTTTCACAACCCAGGCTTGGGTTTTGCTGCCTTCATTCCTTGCTCTGTCTCTCACTTATTTTTTCAGGCTCATTTTCTAAGTATCCCAGTTTTACCCTTCTCCCCCAACACTCCATCACACTGACACTCCAGCAGGACATAAAAACATTCCCTATCCAATGCAGAAAGCTGCTGTCCCTGATTCCTCTCCCTTCTGCCATTCTGCTATCATACCACATCTTATCTTGCCCAGCAGCCTTAAGGCAAAGCCTCTCTCCGTGCTCACACACACTCCACGCCCAATCTAAAGCCCCTCTGACAAGGGCTGAGACACTCAAAAAAGCCCAGATTTAAGTTGTAAAAGCCATAAAGCCACTCGTTTAAATGCAAAAATAAAGGCTTTGTGCAGCCAACATCTCTGCTACTCCTTTCAAAACAAAGAACAGGAGCCGTGGAGATGTCACAGGGGTTCCAAGAGATGAACAGATTCACCTTTTGCAGGGGGTTGCTGCAATGGGATCCCCAATCCTACAGACAACCTGCTTTGGGGGAAAAGATGACATGCATGTACACAGGACCTACAAATCTAACTTCTTTTTTTCTTTTCTTGATGGGATAGCTTATCCCAAAGTGAGTTAAGGGACAATACATTTAGTCCCATTTTAGAGATGGAGCTCTAAAGCACAGAGGAATGATGGACCAGATCCAAACACATGGGCAACCACCTCATAAGGTATTGAAATAAGCATTTGAAAAAGCAACAGAGCACATACACGATCTGCTCATAAAGGTCACATGAACACCCAATATGGAGACATTCAAATCATCTGGATCATCTTCTTACTTTTAGGTCAAGCTCATTCTTTGCAAGAGAAGGATCTTGCTACAGCCTATGTTCACTCGATGGGTAAAATTCAGTTCCAGAAAACTTCAGAAAGACATAACCAAGCCAGAAATCTTGCCTTTGCACATGCCCAAGCACAAGACCAAGGAGAAATACTCCACGAACACACCTCGCCCGCTGCCAGAAGAGACAGGAGGAACCACCAGCTTCCTTGTCACCCTTCCAGCAGCTTCTTCCTTATGGCCTGTCGGTTTGGTTTAGTTCATTTTCTTAAAAGATCGACCTGGTCCATCCAAACACATCTCTCCCTCTTTGGAGGCCCAACCAAGAAGGGACACGGACATTCACAAACCGAACTCATCACCTTGCTCCTTATCACCACCCTCATACTGCACTGTGGCTGCCAGCCACTGTCCCCTCCCAGAGGATCCTCTGTCCCCTCTGATGCCATTGGCAGCTTTGACTCACCATGACTGAGATGTGAAGAATGTGCATCTGCTCCTCCACTATCTCTGAAGGCTCCTGGAGGCTTGGGGGGGTGGCCCGGGAGAGCTGCTCGGCGCTGCTCATGGAGACGTGGAAGTAGAGGGTGCCATTCTCCAGCCACTGCTGCTTCCAGTGCACCAGTGAAATGTCAGCCACGGTCCCCGACATCTCTGCAGGGACAAAACACACAACCAAGGGTCAGTTTTCTCCATGATGCTAAAACATGGTGTTCTTAGTGGCCCTGCAAACCAGGACTTTGGAGTCTTACCCCTACTTCTGCTCCTGGTCTACAGGAGGAACTTGAGCACTGGTTTTTAGCCTCTGCTATTTCCCCCACATATGAACAGTAGCAGTTGTCTTCCTTAATAAAATCCAAGGGGCTATAAAGTGCCTTGGGATTTCTAGACTGGAAAGGCAACAACAGCAAATAACATGTTGCACATGATGCCTTTATCCTCCTACAGCTCTCCCAGCAAAAGGGCTGGAAGAAGCTCCTGGAGAACTGCAGCCAAGCCTAAGGGAAGTTTGCTGCTCAGCACAGGATGGAGGGAGGAAGGACACTTACAGAATCACAGAATTGTCAGGGTTGGAAGGGACCTTAAAGATCATCACTTGGTGCCAAGCAAGCTGAAACACGGACACCAGAACACACTCTGCTGGAATTTACAACAGAACCTTCTTCCAGGTTGCAAGGTAGCCCTACAGTTGTATTAACACAGACATTCCCGACAGATTAATGAGCAGCAGTAAGAAGAGATGTCCATCAGGCTTGACAAATATCTATTGACAAATATCTATCAACTGGAGCATCTCTGTGCCCAGGAAAGGCTGAGAGCCCTGGGGCTGTTGAGCTGGAAAAGAGAAGGCTGAGAGGGGATCTGATCAATGCTGATCAATAGCTAAAGGGTGGGGGGCAAGAAGATGGGGCCAGACTCTTTTCAGTGGTGCCCAGTGACAGGACAAGGGGCAATGGGCACAAACTGGAACCCAGGAGGTTCCCTCTGAACATGAGGGTGCAAGAGCCCTGGAACAAGCTGCCCAGAGAGGTTGTGGAGTCTCATTCTCTGGGGAGATTCCAAACCCACTGGGACACGATCCTGGGCCCCCTGCTCTGGGTGACCTGCTGGAGCAGGGAGGTTGGACAAGATGATCTCCAGAGGTCCCTTCCAACCTCCACCGTGCTGGGATTCTGTGACCTTGGGGTTGCACATCAGTCGGTCTTCTGCAGACTTCTGTTAGTTTTCCATCCCACTCAATCCTGATTTACAACATCAGCACCTGGGGAATTACAGCACCCCAGCACACACAACCACTGTGGCAGCCTCCCTTGATTGAGGGCACCACACTAGACTTAATTAGGGGCTTGGACAACCCAGGCACCACGTAACCAAAAGCTACCCCAGCTCTGCAGCCTCCAGCACAGCCAGAACCAGCAGCTCCCACCAGCGAGCGCTGACAGCTCCACAGCTGCCCATCAAGCCTGAAACGGATCCCTGCAAACAACTGATTTGGCAGTTTAGCAGCCGAATCAAAACCGAAAAAAAACACACTAGAGCAAAATGAGCCAAAATATTTCTCCTTCCACCACCTCTTTTTTTCGTGTTTGTTTTTCCATTTGCGATATAAGCATTGGGAAACAAGTCAGGTCCTCTTAGGCACCAGGCCCGTGGCTCCAGCAATCACCCACTTGGTGGGAGACCCAAATCCAATTCCCTCCTGTTTGGGAAGAGCGACCGGGTCTAACAGAGCGTGACCTGCAGCCCGCAGGCTGTGTCTGCTCCAGAATGGCCAACAGCATGAGTGCAGGTTCCCCTGGCACCATGGTGGGAATGGAGACAAGGTCCTTCTCCACACCTTGGCCGAGGCTCAGCAGGGAGGACAGGGCTTGTTCTCCTGTGGACAAAGCAGCCAGGGAACAGGGGTGGCATTTTGCATTTTGTTCTACTCAACCTAGCTGTGCAAAAGGACATCCAGATCCAGCTCCCAGTGGAGATAAAGGAAGGAACAAGCCCAGCTGAGGCTGTCCTGAGGAGTTACCCACACTTCTCAGGACAAGATGCTTCAAGACACTTGGGTGCTGGCTCACGAGCAGCCACATAGGCTGCAAGACCAGGCCCTTCCCCTTCTACAGACCCATATGGCAATAGATCGAAAAACCCCTCTCAATCCTTCAGAAACAATTTTCATTACCCCTGAACTCAATATATTTTCCATCAGCAAGCTCCTGGCTTTCTGTCATGCATTCAGACAGAGCCAACCGCCCCCTGCTCCCAGAGAAGTCCCTGTCCTGGCCCTGATCCTGCAGGAGACCCCTTGGGGCACAGCCCAGCTGAGGGCAGGGACAAGGTCACCCCATTACTGCCAACTCCCTGGTCCAGCACCTCACCAGTTAAAGGACTGAAGTGCCTGAGTCAGCCACTGCCACCTGAATCTCATCAGAGGGCTGTGCTCATTATCTGCTTCCTGAGCTCCCTGCCCAGGTGCCCATCGTTATCCCCAAGCTCTGCACACATCTGAGCACTCAGAGGAGAAAAACCAAACAGCTCCTGACCATGCCCGGGATCCATCAAGAGCAAACGTTTGTGCTTTGGAGGGATGTGTGGACTCCCTGTCACATCTCCGTCCCTGCAAGGAGATCACTCCTCATAATCCCTTCTCTCCGTTAATATAAATAGCTGTTTGCTGGAGCAAATCAGTAGCAAGAGGTGTTGCCTGCACTCCCTAGCCTGTAAATCAAGGACAGCAGCCTGTGCAAGACCTGGGAATCTAATGAAATCAGGCTCGTGCCTCTCACCCCCAAAGAGGCTAAAGCAGGAGGTTTCTTATGGTGGTGAAAGAACAAAACAAGAGGAATATCAGGGCTGCTTAACTGCAGTCATCTTCCCAGCAATACTTCAAAGGTCTGTATCGAAAAGCATCTCCATGTCTAATTAAAAATGCTACTTTCAGGAGCAAAAGCACTAACTGAGCTTTGAGATTGGTATCACAAGCTCCTCCACAGAGGCAAACAGAACACGGGACAGCACAGAAGCACCAAGAGACAGGACTCTGGCTATGCAAAGCCACCTTCATTCTGTTCAGATGGACAGTTGCCTGCAGGAGAGGATGATTTGCAGTATTACACACTCATCACACACACGTCCCTGCAGCAGAACTTTCCAGAAGGGCTCAGGAAAGGAGGTTATATCACCCAGCACACACCTGATGTTGATGCCACCGGGACCCCACTGCAGTTCCCAAAGGCTACATCACATTAGGGAAGCAGGGAACAAATCTCCAGGGTCAATCTCCCTCCAAATTTTTTCCCTTGCGCACACATTTTTGCATGGGATGTTTAAAAGGATCAGAGAGAACATTTCTGGGGAGTTCTGAGATACAGGCAATTTTTTGGATTTTAGCCTAGACTGAAGATAAGCCTGTTTCATTTTCAAAAGGTCTCTTCCAAAAGTAGAAACTTCAATTTAACATTCATTTCGCAACTTTAAGCAAACCCAGCAGTGAGGCAATTTCTGACAAAAGCTGGTGTGCCAAGCCCGGGTACCATTTACCAGACATTCATAAATACCTGGGTGCTCCTCACCCCTGCAGCCCCCCTTGTAGGAAACCTGCCCATTACTCCTCCCACCACTGCCAGGACATCACCAGCCTTCCATCACATTGCTGCTCACCAAAACAGCAAAGCCTTTTCTAGCTGCTGAACCCTTCAATATCCAAACACGAGGAAGTTTCTTGGCCTCATATACTTGACATGAATATGATCCTGCCTGTGTCTCACTGGACATGTATTGTCACTCCACTATCTACAGGGTAGTTACAGCAGCGATAGCTCAGCTATCAGAAAGGATGCAATAGTCTGCAGCAAGATTGCCTGTTATCAGAGCTTTCAAATGCTTTTGGAACAAATTAAGGGCATTCCTGCACCAAAGCAGAATGAGATACGGTTAAGGTTTTAAATGGGCAGCAGTGGGAAAGCACTTGTAGGCTAGAGCTGTTTAAAACCTCAGTATCTGTCAGATGGGGAGTTCTCAGACAGGGTTCAAACACAGTTTTGTGGGTGAAGCACTGAGTCAAGAAGTCAGACCATGAAACACCTGCTCTGCCCTCTTCCTACCTGCTCAAGGGATGATGAAGGTCCTCCTTCCTCACAGCAGCCAGCCAGACCCCTTCTCCCTGTCCACAGCTCCCAGACAACTGCATTCTCCATCCCAGAGCAGAGGATCTGAGGAGCTCCTTCCCTTGTGACACGAGCAAAGATGTCTCCTCTGCAGCCTCACCAACTGCCTGCCCCCAACTCCTCACACCTGCTGGCCCCTAATTCCTCACACCTGCCTCTCATCTCCCATCATGCAGCTCAGCTGGGCCCGGGGGCAGCACCTCTCCCCCCACAGACAACACTCACCATAGGCTGAATTTAACAACAGGGCACATACAGCACTTCCTCCTCTTCTCCCCTTCCTCAAGGTCTGGGTCTCATGAAACTACAATTTCCACATTTTTATTGGAAATCAAAGCAACACAACAAAACCCTTCCTGGGGCTCAGCCCATCAGGTCATCTGCCCAGGGGGACAGCAGAGATCACAGCAAGATCATAGAATCATTTTGGTTGGTAGAGACCTTTCAGATCATCAAGTCCAACCATTAAACCATCACTGCCAGGGCACCACTAAACCATGTTCCTGAGCACCACATCTCCAATGGCTTTTAAATCCCTCCAGGGATGGGGACTCCACCACTGCCCTGGGCAGCCTGGGACAGGCCTTGACAATCCTTTTGGGGAAGAAATTTTTCCTAATATCCAACCCAAACCAGCCCTGGTGCAACTTGAGGCCATTTCCTCTTGTCCTGGGGAGAAGAGCCCAACCCCACCTGGCTCCAACCTCCTTGCAGGGAGTTGTAGAGAGAAGGTCTCCCCAGAGCCTCCTTTCCTCCAGGCTCAACACCCCCAGGTCCCTCAGCTGCTCCTCTTGTGCTCTAGACCCTTCCCCAGCTTTGTTGCCCTTCTCTGGCCATGCTCCAGTCCCTCAAGATCCTTCTTGGAGTGAGGGGCCCAAAACTGACCCCAGGATTTGAGGTGCAGCCTCCCCAGTGCCCAGTCCAGGAGGACCATCCCTGCCGTGGTCCTGCTGCCCACACCAGTGCTGTTCCAAGCCAGGATGCTTCTGACTGATTCTCTAATTCCATTTTCCCCCTCGCTGTCGCTACGATCCTTACATACAAACATTTCATTGAAGTCTTCAACTCGTATTACAATCAAACTTAAAAGCAAAAAAGGCCTAAATGCATTTGGTTGGGAACCAAGACGATTCCCATAAAAGCAGATTATGCTGACATGATGAATACAAAATGAAACAGCAGATATTAAAGTTGGAGGATTGTTACTCCGTGCCTCCGGGCTCCTGGTTGTGCTGCCCATCCCCTCCCTGCTCTGCACCCCCTCCCACCGTGTTCTGCTGAAGGCAGAGAGCAGGCAGTGAGAGCAGCTTCACCTCTGCCTTCTCCAGGGCAGGCTGCCAGGCTTGGAACAGCCACCAGCTCCCCCCAGACCCCCCGACCTTATGCAATGCTTCAAGACTCATCAGTTATTCGGGAGGCTGCAGCCCTGCCTTATCTGTCATGGCGTTTTACAAAGCCTGTTTCGTATTTAATTGGCTTGTTCTTGCTAATCTACCATGATTATTGTATTTTTACTTAATTCTTGAAGGTCATTATAAGAATAAGCCATTTTGCTAACAGCCATTCATCCCTGCACGCTTCCCCACCCCCGGATAACCAAACCCTCCTTCTGCTTCCCCTCCTCTCCCCAGACGCTGGGACTGGCTGGACACCTCTACTACAAGGACTAAATCCTCAGTGTGACGGGTGAGAAGCCTGTGAGTAATTTCCAGTGCCCGGATCCAGGCTCCTCCTGCCTTTCTCCTCACCACCTGCTCCATCCCAGCAGGACCCGCACCCCGCAGCCAGCCTCCATCAGCTCACCTGCACAGCCCAGCCTCTGAATCTGCTGGCAGAGGAGAAGCTGGAGATGTCTTTAGCCATTAGATTTCCTTTCAGGGCAGGCTCAGAAACATGATCCCACCTCGCACAAAAAGCCAACATCTTCTTCTTGCCTGTGCATCACCCCTAATCCTGCAACCCCCTTTTTCTCCTGCTATCAGACCAGGGGCATTTCTGAGTTAATGTTCTCTAGAGGCAACAACCTCCGGTGAAGTGTTAGTTTATAGATTCTTCAGTGCTAGCTACCACTTATGCTAATAAACCAAATTTATGCAGAAAGTCATAAACGCAGAGCTCTCCCCTGTGCCCTTGCCAGCACAGGATTGCTCCCTGCAGAATAGACTCGTGTGCTCTGTGCAGAGCAGCTCCAAAATGACTCCAGTAATGGGGCTTCCCCCATGCTCCCCGGGGGACTATTCCACAGTCAAACGGGCCCTCACAGTTCTAAGGGTTTGGGTCTTTTGGTGGCAACATAGTGAGTTTTTTTATCCCAATCATTAGCTCAGTTCATTATTTTCCCCCCCTTCCCCTCTGCTCATTTTTTAACATGTTCCTTCCCTTCTATATTAACTCCCCTGCTCCCCCCTCCCAGTACTCCCCAGGGCAACACACAAACACAGCTGCAGATCATAAAAAATAACAGAGAAGCTCAGAAGTTTAAGGGGGGAAAAAAAAAAATGACAAGCTCCCTCTGATCATCAGTTTTCAAAGCCCCTGTCTGTGAGGAACCCAGGGCTGCACCTGCAGGGCATTTCTGGGGTGGCTTCAGTGCTCTGCGTGTCTGCTGGGACCTGGTGTGTGTGTGGGGTTGGTGCTGGACGGAGAAGAGCTTCAGGGAGCCTTGGTCTTGTGGTGATCCATGGGGACCCCACCAACAGTGTGGGCTGGCTGGGCCACTCTCTGTGTCCTGTCCACTCTGCCAGCAGCATCACACGTTTGACGTTGTATGGGCAAAATGGGATTGGCAGTAAAGTGGGTTTGGCTCTTTTTAAGCTTTGCTGAAACTGCCTGGAAGGAGAAAAACAAGAAACCAGGTTTCAGGCATGCTCCTGGGACAGGCCACCTCAAAGACTGCAGAGATGTGGCAAGAGCTGAGCTGCCACCAAAGGGTCCCTGGCAATCAGAGCACCACAACCGAAGGTGAGGGCAGATCCCAAGCTCAGCAGGAACCCAATACACAAGAAAGCCTCCTCAGTTTGGATAGAGAGCCTGCCTAGAGCCTGCCTCTCCCCATGGCCAGGCTGGAGAGGCACAGGGGCAAGGGCAGCCACGGGGCAGCCTCAGGGCAGAGCATCCCCTTGCACTGCCAGGGAGAACCGGTGGTGGCATAGATGACACAGTTGGTACCACCTCACCATCCACACTGCCGAAGGCAGGTGACAGACACAATGCAGCAGAACCACCTGCTCTGTCACTGCTGCAAGCAGAAGACATCCCTCTGTGCAGCCCCAGGACACCTGACCTTCAGACCCAGCTCACACACAGCCCTGTCCCACACTGCCAGTCGGGCATCACAAGTACAGAAAGCTGTGACGAGGTGTTGTTCCCACCTTCACAGTGCCTTGGCCAACATTCCTTCCCAGGGACTTCTCAGGAAACACTGAGAAGAGCTTTGCATGGACCTGTGCAAAGGGAGTGACTCCCAGGCTGAGCTTGGCGATGCTTTTGGCAACAGCCAGGAGCCACCAAGCCCCCCAGCAACTCTACCTTCATGAACACCAGCACCTCTGATGTCTAAAAGAGCTGGAAGCCTACCACATAACACCCCAGCTTGTGGGCTTGAAGATTTACACCCATTTACCAGTAAAACTCTCCCTGCAGGCTGCAATTTGGTGGAAGCAGGGTTTGTGGGTACATCTGCAATCACAACGCAGAGGTTCATGGCACCCCTTCACCTGCTGCTCTTTCCCAAGCCCATTCACCTTTGCAGAAAAAAGGATTGTCACCATGCACATGGCACAAAGGACACACACACAGCCCACGGTGGCTGAGAGGGATATAAGGGAATAAATGCATTGAGCTGGTCAATTCAGCCACTGGCACTTGGAATCAGACAGCAAGTTCCAACTCAAGAAGGGCTCTCCTCACTGTTACCATGTCTCACCATGGAGCTATTAGAGCCACAAAGTTGTACCAGCTGTCTCAAGGGTGGCCACAGCACCTGCCCAGCTTCAGCAGGCACCAACACCAACACCTCCCTGCCTGATCCTCCAATTGGGCTCCAGCTTTTCTGGGCCAGCCTGTGCCATTTGCCATGAGCTGGTGTTACACTCCCGGGCCCAGTGACAGTACTGGATTTACTCCAGTTAATGTCAGGAGCAGTGAACTCTGCCAGGACATTTGCATTCTTCCCATCCTCCCAACCACCTTACTCATAAACATGGGGTTTGGTTTTCTAATGAGACTATTTTAGGTAGATGTAGTTATTGTGAAATGCAGCAAGAGGTTAGCAGACTGCATCATCACACAGATGGTCCAGGAGATGAGACAGGGTGAGCAGGGAGGTCAGAGCCAGCCCCTTCCACTGCTCAGCCCCTGGAAACACTTTGAGACAACCGGTGGGTCAGGCAGGTCCAACCCAGCTCACTCACTCCTGGCTCCGGAGCCCTCTGCACCATCCCCACATCCCTTCGGCCTCTCTAATCACAGGCTTTAGGGTCCCTCCATACATCAGCGAGCAGATATTGATTTGCCTGCACTGCCTACAGATCATAATCTGGCTCCACGCACCTTAAGGAAGCTCAGCGCACGTCCACGTCCTTACAGCTGCTTTGATTGCAATCCAGGCTCTAGTACATTACCCTTATTTATAATGCCAGGGCTTCCGCGCGGCGCCTCAGGCGCTCTGAAATTATTACAGGGCCCTTTTGACTTTCAATTCCCTGCCATTCAATTCCATTTTTATTGTCAGCAGAGACTCCGCTGACCAGCGGTGGAAGCCACCCGTGCAGGTAGGTGGTGCCACTGCATGTTAAGCCAATCCTATAGAAATTACTGGCACGCAGCTCAACACGAGGGGTCACCTCGGTTCAAACGAGGAACACCAGGGCTGGGAAAGCAGGTAGGAGAGGGCTCCTGGGTGCAGCTCCCTCAGAGAGAGGAGACATCCAACCAGGGGTGTCACCGCAGCCCCTCGATGGTGCCATCCACCTGGCTGATGCCATAAGTACAAAAAGAGGTGAAGAAAAATGACTTTATGGATCAGAGCCCCTCTTGCATATCCTGTAGAGATGAAGCTTCCAAGAGGGATGGGTGTGAGCATGATGCCCTGATGCACAGGTTTGTTGAGCAGCCCTCTCTCCTCCCCCAGTCCCCACCCCTCAATGAATCACAGAATGTTAGGGATTGGAAGGGACCTTGAAAGATCATCCTATAGATCCTAGATCACCCTAGAGCAGGGTCACCTAGACCAAGTTGCACAGGAACACGTCCAGGAGGGTTTTAAACGTCTCCAGAGAAGGAGACTCTACAACCCCTCTGGGCAGCCTGGCCCAGGCTCTGCCACCCTCACTGGGAAGAAGTTTCTTTTCGTATTTATGTGGAACCTCCTCTGTTCCAGCTTACAGCTGTTGCTGGAGTTTGCTTTTGGGGTTTTACTGAAAAGCTCAAACTTTGCCACTCTTCTGGAGCCTCCCGGCTCACCCAAGACAGACCCAGGGTTCACTTTTGCAAGGGTTCACTTCCTTTCACAAGGAAGAAGGAAGAGCCAAGTCTTTCCTCTTGTCACAGCAGAAAGAGCTGCTGGTCCATGAAAGCTGCTGCCACAGAGATGCAGGAGGAAAGCTGCAGAGTCTTCTGTTCCCCACTTACTCCAGATCCTCAAAACCAACAAGAGACAGAGCTGATAAATGGAGGGGGGTTGAAATCTATCGGAAAGGCACAAGCACCAGTTTTTGACAGCCCAGCTATTAATCCCTGTTAAAGAAATCAATGTCTTTGATGAGGAGGCTTTTCTGCAGATAACAGACACACAACGCTGCCAGCCCTGGCCTGTTGCTGTTTTAAGGATGGATTAAATGAGACAGGTTTTCATGAAGAAGTGGAGATGTCCTGGCTCAGAAAAATCAGCACCATGCAGGCAACTGGAAGATCTGCTGCATCAGGGCACGCAGCTCTGCTCAGCCCTGAGCCCTGCAGGGACCTGCTCTGCCCAGCTCCAGGTGCCAGCCCACACCCACTGCCACACAGGACATCTCTCCACCACTGCCCCAGCCCCACACGTGACTCCACCATGTCTAGAAACCCCAGCTCGGCTCCTGCAGGACCACTACAAGAATTAAAGGGTCTATTCCCACCACACATCCAGGGGAATTACCTTTCAAAGACTTCACTAAGCACTTGGGCAAGAATAAAACCCTTATTTGATGCTCAAGCCCAGGCACAGCTCTGCTAAGCTGAGGTGCCAGTGCTTGGAATGCCACCACCTGCTGCTGCAGATCATTGCCTGCATGGGGACACCAGAGCTCTGCCTGGAACCTGAGCAGATCTGAAGTGTCTAATGACACAACCAGAGGCTACTGAGCATGACAACCACTCGCTGGATATTTCACAGCAGCCGAGGGAGCTTGAGGGAGGTGGGCACAGCACGGGCATGGGCACAGCTCTGTGCATTGCCTGCTGAGGCAGCACAAGGTCCCTGAGCAGGTGGCACACACTGGCACATGGAGATCATAGAGTGATTTGGTTTGGAAGGGACATTTAAAGCTCATCTCGTCCAACCCCCCTGCAGGGAGCAGGGACATCTGCAACTAGAGCAGGTTGCTCAGAGCCCTGGCCAACCTCACCTGCAATGGTTCCAGGGATGGGGCAGCCACCACCTCTCTGGGCAACCTGGGACAGGCTCTCACTATCTTCAGCAGAAAAAATGTCTTCCTTTTCTGTAGTTTAAATCTCCATCTTGTAGTTTAAAACCATCACTCCTTGTCCTGTCACAACAGGCCCTGATCAAAAGTCTGTCCCCATCTTTCTTATAGATCCCCTTTAAGCCCTGAAAGGCCACAATAATGTCTCCCCAGAGCCTTCTCTTCTCCAGGCTGAACAAGTCCAACTCTTCCAGCCTGGTCTCCCAGCAGAGGGGTTCCAGCCCTTGCACCACTGCTGGATGTTTCTCCTGTGCTGAGGACTCCAGAGCTGGCCCCAGCACTGCAGGGGGATCTCCCCAGAGCAGAGCAGAGGGGCAGGATCCCCTCCCTGCCCTGCTGCCCACGCTGCTGGGGAGCAGCCCAGGATGCAATCAGCTTCTGGGCTGTGAACACAGAAGATGGGCTGGGTGGGTTCTGCCAATATTTTAACCCAAGTCCCACAGCAAAGAGAGAAGGTGCCCAGTGACCCCAGCCTGCTGCATCCCTGCTGCTCCCTTTTCCTTGACACAGGCATCAGCCAGTGAGGCTGGGATGGTGATGCCTTATTCCAGGCCAGCCAGCAGCACCCCAAGCACAGACAGCACAGCAGCCGAGCAGCCCCAGAAGTCATTATAGCACTAGGTAGGGCTTGTGCAAAGAGAAAACATTCCATTTTTGGAAAAATACTGCTATGATCTCTCCCCTGTTCCTGTAATAGCAGCAACAGCAACTTTTTGCTGATGTTTCTGCAGGAGTCAAGGGCTGGGCACAGAGCAGGGCAGAGGGCAGCCTGGCACAGCAGGGTGGGCACCGAGGGGCACAGGAGAACTGTCACATTGGACTCTGAAAGGACAGGACAGGCAGTGGGGACCACGCTACAAGCTGTGGCAGGACAACGTGACCTACTGAGGTGATTTGAAGAGCACTGCAAAGCCAGGCAGACTTCACAGCAAAGCAGAGCATTGGGTTTATGGCCTCCACCGTGAGGAGCCAGCAAACAGTGCCAGCCTCGAGGGCTGAGCATCACTCAGAGCTTGATTCAAACTAGCCAAGTGCTTTATAACCTCTATGCATTTTTAAATGTCTCTCTTTGGGAAACATACCTCTTCAAATGATAAGGTAGTTTAATAGCTCAGGGCACTGCTCAAACTGTGAAGCAAAGTAATTTTTCTCGTGCGCTTCCTCCATGGACCTCCCCTCCCAATAAGCTCTTGAGCACTGGGGGCTCCCAGCAGAAACTCCCCATGTACCAAGGTGGGATGAGCAGAGAAGGAGAAGAAAGTGGGGAAGGAGAGAGGAGGTTTTGCTGCTTTTTGAGAGAATAACACTAGGACAGTTCCATCTCCTGGGGGATGTTTGTCCTTTTCCAAGGAGAAGGAGCCAGCAGTGTAAAGGAGAGGGGCTGGATGCAGGCTGGGCATTTGCAGGAAAAACAAGTAGTGGATAACTTGGGCTCTTCTATGTGTCACCTGGAGCACAACAGGGGTGCATCGAAGGCCAAATTCTGGGCATACTCTTGCCCCAAAAGGTAAAAATATCAGTTATCAGGAATGAACGTTTGCCAGAGCCCCTCCATGTGCATTACGATGGGGCTTCTACACTAACAGGGTCTCTTTCCTTACTGTCAAGGCAGAAATCCAACATGGTTAAAAAGGATTAAAGGTCTTATCTCTTTCCTGGGAGAGGCTCTGGAGTGCTCACCCCCTGGAAAGCCTCCAGTTCCCCAGAGCCTCCCAGGTACCACTAAGTACCCAGGTTCTGTCTTGGCTACACACAAACCCCAAAATCAGCTCTTATAGAAATGAGTTCTTGCAACCTCACAGAAAATTCCTTCTAAGAGGATTACACCTTAACCCAGGAGCAACTTTGCATATTTATCCACCCCAGCACCCAGAAGGATGCCATCAGCCCAGACCACACCAACAGCCTCCCCTTGGCCAAGAACCGCCGTGTTTCTGCAGGAAAAGAGAGAAGCCCAGCAAGGGCTATGCAAGGGCAGCCTGCTGCTCCTGAAGGATGTCATCCTGGGGTGCCAGACCCACCCTGAGCAGGACAGACCACCTCAGCCCTGGAGAAAAGGGCTGTGGTGGGAGGCTGCAAGCTGTGGGGCTGCCAGAAACAAAAGGGTTTCCTGGGAGGTAGCTGTGAAAATTCTCACCTCTCTCTGGACCAACTCGCACTGAAATGAACTGGACTCAAAGCAGCTGATCCAAGAGCACAGAGAAGTTGCTGGAGGGCTCAGGAGGTGGCATCACAAGATGAGAAGACATTAAAAGCCAAAATAATAAAAGCAACCAAATGTATTACAGCTTCTTGGAGCCTGTGGGCAAAATAATTTCTCCCCATTTAAAAGTGTGTAAGGAGAAGGAGAAGCTAAGCAATTTGTCAGAGATTAGAAGCGATGAAGTGGCAGAGACCAAAGCCTGAAGCAGCAATGTCCTCACAAACCTGATCACCACCCTGGGCTGGCAGAGACAGGGTCCCTTTCTCCAACAGCACAAGTGCAGGCAGAGCTGTGCAGCCATGGCTGGCAACCTTCACCTGCTGAAATGAAAAAGCAATCCTGGGCTGATTGAAAAGCCCCCTGTGCTGCCAGGGGTGGCCAGGCCCTGCCAACACCCCCGTGCCCATGGGTGCCAGCCTTGTGTGAGGGTCAGGGAAGCACCTGCCATGTGGATGCCAGCCCCAGCCAGGCACAGGGAGGTCTCCAGCCACTGCTCTTGCCCTGAAGTTCTTCCAGCTCTGATGGTAGCTCAAGCCCGCCAGTGCCACATCTTTCCAAAGAGGCAGAGGAGGGCCAGCTTTGCTGTCACTGCAGCCCTAACCTGGCTTTGCAGAACCTTTGCCAACTCAGTGTATCAACCCACATCACCCCATACGGTCCCACTCCTTCCCCAGCCATGTTGCCTAATGTTCCCTACCAGCAGGAATGCCCCATGAGCCTCTTCCTGCCCCACATCCTTCCCTCCCATCATTAACAACAGGCCTAGCACCCCATTCCACCCCTTCGTCCTTATTTTCCCCTTCCCATCAAGCTCAGATCACTTCCCATTCCCAAGCCCATTAGAGAAGGCCAATCCATGTCCACATTAACAGTGGACCTGGTGCCCCCATGATTACCACACTATTAGATCCAAAAGCAGCACGGTTTCATGGTTGCACCCCCATTTGCTGTCCTAACAGAGTCCCAGGGAGAGCTGCCCCAAAAGGGCCACCTACGCTGAGCAAGAAGAGGCACGGAGCGTTTCCACCCTTGATCTGCATACACAGAGGTCATGAGAAAGAGGCAGAGGGGGCTGAATCTTTGCAGCCTCATTAGAGGGAAAGAAACTGTTTCTGCAAATAATAATTGATTTCTAAATTTATCCCCTAATTAAATAGGTTCCCTGGATGAATCTGCATGCAGGCTGCGAGGTGATGATTTAGTGCCTGGCTTCCTAAGGGAATGCATCAACACATGTTTGCAAATTGTCCCTCTCCCAGCCTCAAAGGCAGGGTGATCATCTCCCCACTCCAGCACAGCCGGAGCAGACGGGCCCCTCCTGCCACCTGGAGCTAACAGGGAGCTGAGCCAAGCTTCCCTCTGTGCCAGGTTTAGCAGAGCCACACACAGGGGATGAGGCCGTTTGTCACCTGCCTTGTCACTGTCCCTATGCTCCAACCCAGCAGGGATGCTCCCATGGACCCTTGGCAGGGGACCCATCACAGCCAGAGCGTGCACCTCACACCCTGCCTGGGCGGGAGGATGGACAGAGGATTTTTTGGCCATAAAACTATGGCAGAACTGGAAATGCTCTGCCTAAACTCAGCACGTAGCAGCAGTGAGAATGAGAAACATTATCTCCAAAACATGCTCTTGCTTCCTACATCAATTCCACGCCTGTTCCTGTCTAGTCGCTTTGACTTTTTCCTACAGACACCATCAGCTAATAAAACCTCAAGAGACGGATCCTGGGATAAAACCAGGCTACAAGCTCTGCAAAAATTAAACACATTTATCACTCTTCTGCGGAGAGCTCCTTTTGGAAACCAGAGAGCCCTGATGCTCTCAGACAAGCATCAAAGGAATTCCAACACAAGAGCTCCACATTAGCTTGAAAAGGTGATGGTGCCGAGCTGCTCTGTTGTGTTAAAGCCCATGCTAATTATCTCCTGGCACCCAGGACCATAAGCATGGGGGACCCGTAGCCTGTCCCTACACAGCTCAAAGCTCTCCCCTCCCAAGAAGAGAAGTGTTTGATTGCATTTACACACCATCTCCTGCCTGTCAGCTGCAGCAACATCTTTCATCTCCCCATCTTTCCTCCCTGCCAGCTTTCCACCCCTGAAGATCATTCATGCACCAGGTGTACAGGTCCAACCTCTTTCAGGGCTCCAAGCCTTTGGTGTTGAGTCTTCGGGATCTACAGATACAGATTGTCCCTCCTGATGCCCCATGTGTTTGGGTTCCTGCTTACAAGGATGAGCCATAAGTGCAGCCTGGAGATTCTTTATGGTGCCCACCTCTGCCACACCGGGTAAAAATAGAGGAGCACTCACCCCAGAGAAATTAATAAATTCAGACATTTATAGATTTGCTTGGCCCTGCTGGGGCTTCTGGAAGGCAGAGACACACCCTGCATGGCCAACTTGCACTGCACTCAAATCAAACTAATAGAGAAGATGCTCCCATGAAGATCTAAGAGGCTTTTCTCAGGTTTTGAACTTTATCCTGGTCTGTGGTGGAAAAAAAAAAAAAGATCACTTGGAAGCTTCCCCTTGAGGGACAGGGAAAAATAATTTCTCCACCTATCCCTTCCAGAGATAGTGAATGTATGTGGCAACCAAAGGGTGAAAGACAAGCACCAGATATGGCTCAGCTAAGATCATGGCCATTTGTTGTCCCAGGGTGACTACAGCAGACATGGACACCTACCTACCTGGTCATATGTTTTTCTTTGAAGACATGCCAAAAGGAGATTTTCTCCCTCCCTTCCCCTGAAAAGTGTTCAAAACTGGAACATCTCCATGGCATTTTGCATTTCTCAACACTTCTGGAGGAAAACTCTCTCATTAAGTGAGTTCTCAATCAAAAAACCACTACAGACACAGCTCGGGCCCTAACCTACTTCTGCGCTCAAAAATAAAAAATCTATTAGGTGGCTAAATACTTTAGGAGCCGCGTCCCTTCATCTCCCCGCTTTGGTTCTCCGTCTGCAGCAGAGCATCCTCCTTTATAAATTGCCTCTGAGAGCCTCAGATCTCTTCTAAAAGAAAACAGTATTATTCACAGGATAGGAAAGAGATGCAAGAAAGCTAATTAGTCCTCATGCAGAAGTGTTTGCAATACACAGCATTTAAATGAAGCCTGATTTTCGGATGGCAGGGCTAAAATCCTCACGTTGCGTCACTGCCTTTCTCTTCCAGAGGTGCCTTTTTTGCTCACCTTGAGCATTTTTAAAGGCAAAGAAAATTCCTTTAGGTACCAAAGCAAATTGATAATCTAGCTCTCCACCACTTAACAACCTGAGCGCATTAAAACCCTGTTAAAAGCAGAGCAAGATGAGTCCTTGAGGCCCTGTTCCCCAAGGATGTGTGCACATAAAGCAAGGAAAATGTGTGGTTATTAGAGTTTAGCTTTATTGTTTTCATAAAACACACTGAAGATTGCGTTTATGATTCTGGAGAAAATAAACCCCTCTCTCCAATTGTTAAAATAATGAACACGAGATACTCCAGTGACTTCTAAACAATCAGTCACTTTGGACTTGTAGAGCACCCTCTATTCCGATTTCAGACAAGTCTGCACAGAAATGAAAATAAGGCTGGATGGGTGGAGGATAAATCCAGCATCTCCTCTTATAGCTGAAGGAAGCAGAGTAGTTTACACAGACAGGAAGGAAACTGTTCAAAACTCATCACGAAACCACTTAAGAGCCAGTTTTGCTGGGGTTTGGTAACATTCCACTTTCTGAATGATCTAATCCCATTTGAAAGCCAGACTTGAACATCAGAATTATTTAAACACGCTCAAAACCGAGCAAAAAAAGTACAATTTTATGCAGCTTTCTCTCTGGTCCCTGCACAGGCCGTTCACAAAGCCTTCAACACAACATTCACACCTTCAGAGGGACCTGCCTGCCTTGCATCCCTACCAGTCAGTCCAAAGGTGGTCTGAATCTGGCATTTCCATCCCCCACTGCCTCCAGTCAGACACACAGCACTGCCCAAGGAGCCCAAGAGCTTCCAGCACTTCTGCTCCTCTACCTCCAGCCTTGAGAAGGACAAAACCAAAGGGGTTTTTCCCCCCTCCTTTAAATATTACAAAGCTATGTGAGGTTATCAATGATCGAATGGAGCTGTCTCTTCAGTTTAGCACGATGATGATGGAAGGGAAACATGGGCTGCAGAGGGGCCATGTCCCCAGCACAGGAGTGCGACAAGCCAAGGAGCATGAGCAAGTAGGATTCTAACCCAACTGCCCATCCATCAGAGCCTGACACCTGACTGGCACCACTCGCATGATAGGGATCAAATTCATCTTGGAAGAAGCCAAGGGAAATACATCTTCCTCAGCAATGGCCTGGAAAGGGAGGGAAGCTCTTCAGACAAGTGATGCCCTCCACATCCCTGCACTCCCACTCAAAAAACCTGGGCTGAAGCAGGACCTGAGACCCTCTTGTCCATGTCTGATGGTTAACCTGGAGAGGACGATCTGGCAGAAGCAGGTCTTCTTTGGTGCTCCAGCACAATGGGAGTAGGGATAAAAAAAAGTCAGTGGGGCTGGGGATACTGAGAAGGTGATGACAGGGTTTAGCTTTCAGACAGTTTTGCAGACACTCTCTAGAAGGTATTACTGCCAGCTCTAAACTAACCTATTAGTATGAGCCTTTGGGGCTTGTAATAAAAACCAAGATTTTTTTTTTCCCAGAGCCAGGTTAGATAGAAGATGTCTGAAAATTAAAGGAACAGCCTAAAAATAGATTTCAATTCCATCCTTCCCTTTACATGCACTTACTCACGAGCTCCTCGGAGAGCGAGGTCAGCTCCGGAGCAGCGATGCCCCAGCTGCCTCCAGTCCCAGAACTGGCAGAGCATGCAAAAGCACTTTGTGCACCTTGGACCCACCTTGCTGATTAACAGCCTCGTTCCAAAAAAGCACAAAACAAGCCTGAATTGAGACCTAACTGATCTGAAAGAAACAACAAATGGATACCCACAGCCAGGTCTTCAAGTTGAGGCAGCGCCGAGCATCCAAACTAACCCCACAGCATCTGTGCAACCTGCCCCATCAACATCCCAAAACTGAGGAGGACGGAGTAGTTTCCTGGGCCCTATTTTTCCCTCTCCTGCAAAATTATTCTGTGAGCCTCCTTCTAAAACAAGGACATAACCGAAACCAACACGCTGCCCCAGAGAGATTTGAGTTTTATGATCTGAAGCCCTTCTACTTGGAAAAAGCTGAGAATCAGGTTTTCCCACAAGAGATTTTCCACCGCGGCTGCCTTTGATCATCCCATCACACACAATATTGCTACCTGTACTCGGGGTTAAGATCCTCATTTGAACACCAGAAATGAAGCCAGAGAAGCACCCAGGAGCCCTGCTAGGTCCAATCCTGCCCTTTGCCTCCACAACATGTGACTCGGGCTGATCCCTGCCTGCCTTGTGAATCCTGCCCACTCGCTCTTTTTTCCTTTTAAACCCTGGATGTTAATGGAAAGAAATCTCTGGATCCATCTGAAATGAATTATACTCCAGTAATTGCAGCTGCTATAGGGCAGTATTAGGTCAAACTGCCCTTTTTGTGCTGTGTCTCAAACGCTGGAGATGATGAATGGGCTCATTTTCAGCAGAGCTGGATGCTTGCAGCTCCAGGTGAAGCCCGTGCAAACCGCAGATGCTCCCCGCTCCGATACCGCAGCACCGCTACCTGCCAAGCTCTTCCTTTAATAAACCATCCAAGCTCACACTATATAAACACAATTTTGGCTCGCAGTGCTTGCTACTTGTTGTAGCATCGTCCTGCAGGTCCTCAGCGTGCAGCCTCCCCGTGCCATCTCCAAGGCTGTCCTCTCCAGGCTGAATTTGATTGCCAAAGAAATCTACGCTGCTCTCCCCCTAGAAGGACCTTTTCAGCCCAAAACAGAGATTCTCCCCTCCCATTCTAACTCTATGTTAATTATTAAGATAGGATGGGATTGAAGAGACTAATTACGAGTGTAAAGTTACTCTCCTGAAGGCTGATAAGCAAAGTAATTAGGATGGACAAGCATGGATTACAGAGCTCTAAATCTCTTTCTCTTGTCAAGATAATGCTGCTGCCCAACCTCACAAGCGACAAATGAGTCAGTAGGCAAACACGAAGCAGTTGTGGAGATGGAACAACGGGCTGGACCAGCACAGCCCTCTCATGCTGCAGCACAAGGAGAACTCATCCCCAGTAGCTCCAGACTGGGACCAGCCTCCAACATGCAACCCCAAGGACCTCAACACAGGCACCCTGCCCTGAGCTGTGACAGTTCATACTTCCACCCACATTACTTGCCTTCTGTGTGGGTTAACCTTGGCTGGCTGCTTTACGCCCACTCCTTCATTCCTGACTCTTCTACCTCCTCCCCACCAAGCAGTGCAGGGGGAATGGGGGTTGCCACATTACCCCAATGCACCTTCACAGTCAATGAGGTGGTATGTTCCTTCAAGTCAACATACCCAACACCTTCCCCCCTCCGGACACCCTGCTTTTGGTTCCTTTGCCTTCATCAAGTCACTTTTTACCTCCCCAGAGATCAGCTAAGACAAGGAGCACACTCAAGCAGTAGATAGAAGATGACAGCTATTCCACTGGGCTGTCATGGGACACACGTCCCCTTGACGTGAGGGCAAGGGTAACATTTCACAGTGTCACAACAGCATGTGGCTGCCCTGGGAATATGGCTGCTCGAAGCAAATGCCCAGGGCCTGGGAAATCCCAGGAGGATCAACCTCGTGCACATCTCCCTTATGTTTCGGGTAAACATAAGGAAAAACTTTTTCACAGTGAGGGTGACAGACACTGGAACAGGCTGCCCAGGGAGGTTGTGGAGTCCCCTTCTCTGGAGGTGTTCAAAACCCACCTTTATGTGTTCCTGTGTGACCTGCTCTAGGTGATCCTGCTCTAGCAGGGGGGTTGGACTAGATGATCTTTCAAGGTCCCTTCCCACTCCTAACATTCTGTGATTCTGTGATCTCCAGCCACCTTCCATCCCATATCCATCACCTCCAGCTTGTTTGTCCATATGGAAGAGGCCTCACAGGTGAGACAGAGTAGCGACAGCTGAGAGGATCTGGACTGAAGCACAACCTCCACCAGGACCAGCCTATGTGACCTTGCACAATCCATGTTGTGCCCCACAGCTCCCAGAACACAGACACCCATCCCCCACAGCCCCTCGCTCTGCAGCCCCCGCAGTTCTCTGTGCTTGTGCAACGCGCAGCAAAAGTGATGGTCAAGCTCGGGCAGAGCTGCCAACACCACCAAAATAAATCTTCCTACAGACAGCAAAGCACATGAGGGCGAGCAAGCTCCCCCCAACCAGCACCACCAGCTCCCCGGGTCACGTCCCCACCGCAGCCGGGCACATCTCGCCCGCGTTCCTCATGCATATACACAGGTTATTTTCCTATACCAATTTCAGGCACCCTGCGCCAGAGCATTTATAACTAATACATATTCTAATGTTCCCGTTCACCTGAGACACTCGAAACTTTCCTGGCTCATTTGTCAGATTATTTTTTTTTTTAAATACCTTCTTCCCCTCAGGCCAGTCAAATCAGTCCAGTTAATTTTCATTTTCACAGATGTGGAAAGTCATCTCAAGGTCATTTTGGGGCTATTTTCTAGTTTTCGAGTCTGGAGGATTTTGCAGGATTTGCAATTGAGGCTTCTGATTATCTGCTACATATTGAAACGAGAAGGAACCGGCTGAGGAGAGACAGTGATGAAGCACCCCATTGACACCCAGGTAATTAAGGAGAAACAAACATGTTTGTTGGCTGAAACAAGGGGAAAAATGATGCAAACCACTTTATTCTAGCACGGAAGAGAGGAGGGAGGGAAGAAGCAGCAGCAGTTAATGGGTTTCCATCAGAAGGGGCATGCTTTGCTCCAGCCAAAACCTTCCCGGGGTGTTTGCATTTCAGCAGGAGAGTTGTCGGGCACCGTGGGGAGGCTTTTGTCACTTCTGATCAGAAAGACAGCAAAAAAAACCCCCAAATCCACTAAATTGTAAAACACAACCTGTGCAACGCAGGAGATAGGCAGAGCAGCACAGCCCCATTCTGTAGGGAGAAATAAAATAAAATAAAATATAATATATACATAAAAACACAGAATGTATTGGGTTGGAAGGGGTCTCTAAAGGTTATCTAGTCCAACCCCCCTACAATAAGCAGGGACATCTCTAACTAGGTAAATATATATATATATTTATATATAGGTATATATACTAAGTTAGATACACACACACATATATATATACACCAAGTTAGATACACACACACACATATACAGGTGTGTGTATATATATATACACACACACATACAGGTACATATATATATATATATATAGACACCCCCCAAGTTAGATACACACACACACATATACAGGTGTGTATATATATA
>VYZX01006368.1:977549-988439 GCA_013401335.1 Brachypteracias leptosomus
ATATATATATATGTCCTAAGGGCTCAGAAATACCAAAGCCTGTAGGTTTGCTACAGGACAGCCCGATCTCCTCCAGTCCAGCCTTAGCATTAAGGTCCAGGAAATTATTGCCTTGGGAACCTGGTGCCTCCCAGTGTTATCCCAGTTCCTGGCCAGGACCAGACGATGCTGGGGCTGCAGCAGAACAGAACTTTCCTGGTGAACCTCAGCACTTGGCTCCCCAGTGAGCCCGGCGCAGGCGCGTCAATCTGCGCTCCAAATGTGTTTATTAAATGTTTTTAATATCACGGTGGCAGAGAGAGAAATGCAATCAAGCCTGAGTCACACATCTCCCCAAACCCACGGGGATCGCGGGTACAAGCCTGTTTTTGTTCCTTTCCCAGGGAATGATCAAGATACAGGGCTCACCGCTCCCATTGCACACCCTCCCCAGGGGCAGCTCGTGGTAATTAGTTTGTGTGCATTGGAGGCATTCTTGGTTTCAAGCCCTACTCGGGGAACCTGCAGGAATACTCAAGTTGCTGGGCAGTAGCTCCAGAGAGACCTCATCCTGATGGTGGCTGCTGAGCAGGTAGAACGCTGGCCTCAAGCTCCCAAAAAACAGCCTCGTCCCACTAATTATTTGCTATCTAAAAAGCACCGTACTCCAGGCTGTGTTTTTTCCCATGGGCAAGAGGCTTCCAGAGAGGAGCAGCTGTGAGAAACAGCTTATTTTAGTCTCTTTAAAACAATGCAAATCCTATTATTCTGGGAGTGCTTCATCTCGCTCTCCCAGCCCCAGGAGATGATGTTCCACTGCAGGCAGAGCTCATCTGGTCTGAGGTACCACCACCACCTCTCCAGGTATGAAGGTACCTCCACCACAATAATCTGGAGATGTGGAGGAGAGGGCTAACCCACAGTACCCCAAAAGCACCAGGGCTCAGAGGAAGATGGGGATCATCAGCGAGGGCAGAGGTGGACCCCTGGATCCTTAAACTCAGCTTTAGCTCTGCTCCAAGCAACACCCAGACTGCCTCAGCATGGTTTGTACACAGCATCCCAGTGCTACAGAGCCCTCCTTCAACAGCAAGCCCTTTCCAGTTCTGAGCTCCCCAGCTCAAGAGAGACAAGGAGCTACTGGAGTCCAGTGAAGGGCTACAAAGATGCTGAGGGGACTGAAGCATCACTGTGATGAGGAAAGGCTGAGAGCTGTTTACCCTAGAGGAGACAAGACTGAGAGGGGATCTGATCAATGCTTACCAATACTTAAAGGGTCAAGAGGATGGGGACAGACTCTTGTCAGTGGTGCCCAGTGACAGGACAAGGAGCAACGGGCACAAACTGGAACCCAGGAAGTTCCCTCTGAACAGGAGGAGAAAATTCCTTGGTGTGAGGGTGTTGGAGCCGCGCCCAGGCTGCCCAGAGAGGCTGTGGAGTCTCCTTCTCTGCTGAGATTTCAAACCAGCCTGGACACGACCCTGGTCACCCTGCTCTGGGTGACCTGCTGGAGCAAGGGGGTTGGACAAGATGACCTCCAGAGGTCCCTTCCAACCCCAACCATGCTGGGATTCCCCTGGTCATGCAGGAAACCTTGGAAGCCACGAGACATGCTCAGATGCAGCCAGTGAACACAGGGTCTGCAGCAGTAACCCCCACACCTCCAGCTGCTGGGGTCAGGTCCTTGCAAGATGCTAATGCTGTAAGAGTACCGCTGAAGTCAGGACTATTTTCCTGCTGACTGTGAAATCAGTGGGGAAAAAAAAAAAGAAGAAGAAGAAAAAAGGAATGTATTGCCATGTACATTTGTCCAGATATAGCACTACCAAAGGCAGATTGGACATCAGGGCACAGCCATCAGATTAAGTCATTCTTCTGGTTGCTGAAAACATTAAGGAAAAAAAACCTTAAAATGTTGTGCTGTGAACTTAATGTTTCATTTGACAATGAGTTCTAAAATAGCAAATGCTTGAAACAATGCCAAAAAACTCTGAATTTTAGAAAAAGGTTGTTAAATTACTATAAAAGAAAGAAAACGCTTGAGTTGGAAAAATCCCAGCTCTGCACTGGGATCAACCTCATCCCTGGGGATGACCCCGGGGTGCTGCAAAGGGGAGCACGACAGAAACTCACCCAAACTTGGCTGGTGGAATGATGGGGCTGCCCTTGCCCTTCCTGGAGTACAAATTCCATCTCTCCAGTGCTCAGGTGGCATTTACACCAAGATCTGGGCAAAGCAAGCTGCTAATGGCCAGTCCCCACCACACCAGCAGCTCCATCACAACTCCAGCATCCTGCCTATTAAGCAGTTTATTTTCCAAGTGGATGCACCCAAGGACTTGGCTGTTTAAGGCTGGTACAAAGCTGCTGTCACCTGCAGGTCGGGAGGGATTAGGGGACGGGGAGACACGGAGGGCTCCCCACCACTAAGCACCAGATCAGCTGAGGTGATTAGCAATCAAAATTAAAACCCAAACCAGCGCCTAGATAATCCCAGGGAGAGATGTGGCAGGTGGATATTAAGGGGAAGAATAAAAGGTTAAGTTTCCATCTGAATTCACCTTCTATGTGCTGTTTAACAGGGTTCAGTGCTGCCAGCCCTGCAACCTCCTGCTGCCAGGAGACTCCCATCTCCCCTTCACTGCTCCCAGGTGGAACAGCAAGGCAAGCTGGCTGGCTTCAAGCCCAGCAGATAGCCCTCACCACTGCCAGCCAGCTCCTCAGCTGCGCCAAACACCCCGTTTTGAGCCAGAATGAGCCCCTTCTCTTCACACCAGTGACCACAGAGAAGCCCTATGGCTGCTGGTGGCTGTGTTCACCACCCCACACAGCCAGCTGGGAGCCAGGGATCCCTCCCCAGGCTTCACCTCCCTGCCTCCTGCTCCTTCTCAACTGGCCTTTTGCTCACAGATCTCTCCTGTCATGCTTTTTAAAGGCAAAGCCATAAAATAATCCTGAATTAAGAGATGTGACTTTCACTCACAGCAACCTAATGATAGGACAAGAGGAAACGGCCTCAAGTTGCACCAGGGGAGGTTTAGGCTGGACATGAGGAACAATTTCTTCCCCAAAAGGGTTGTCAAAGCCTGGCCCAGGCTGCCCAGGGCAGTGGTGGAGTCCCCATCCCTGGAGGGGTTTCAAAGCTGTGGAGATGTGGTGCTGAGGGACATGGGTTAGTGGTGCCCTGGCAGTGCTGGGGGAAGAGCTGGACTCAGTGAGCCTAAAGGTCTCTTCCCACCAAAACAATTTGAAGATTCTATATCTCATTGGAAATAGTTAACTTTCAATCAAAGCTCTGTTAACCTCCAGGATTTTGCCTCCCCCCCACCACCCCAGCTCGGAGCAAGGGCTGAGGGAACAGATGTACCAAGACATGAGGAGTTTAAGAGGCTCCTTGTTTGCACGGAACTGCTGCGGGGAGCGGGAGCAGTGGGGAGATAAGTGCTCACTGCTGCACACGGTGCAGAGAAGGATTAGATACTTACAAATATTTTATCCTAGCTAAAGTAATTGCACCACTTGTTCTTATGAGTCAGAGCTATTTATTTTCATGCTTCAGGGCATCAGTTGATCACACCAGCTGAGGTCAGGCAGAAATTCCCATTGCTCCTGTAAGCATTTTGCATATTGCAGGGAAGCGTTAGCACAAGTTACTGCAGCCTGGCACTCCCCTCATCCCAGCCTGCTTCGGTCCCCACCAGTGCAGAGGACATGCCAGCAGGAAGGACTTCTCCATCTTAACCTCCCTGGTACAACACAGGAAGCAGTTATTGCTCTCACCAGTTTAACTTCTCCTAGTGGAGAAGCAGATCCAGAAGAAGCAGCAGCTCCTGCATCCTGGAGGATGCTGAGGCTTTTGGTCCCTTTTGGAAACAGCCACATCCAGCTACTCTCACCTTCCAGGCAGGGAGACCAACGGGATTTGCATCCAAATGAGAAGAGATAGCATTGGTCATACAGGAGGGGAAAATAAAAACATCTCCTTTTGACCCCGAGCACGAGAGCCAAACTGGGGTCACCGGAGCTCATTACGGCAGCCACTGACTCCGTGGCCTCTGCGGGAGCAGACACGGGTAACTGCTCAGTCCTGAGTGCTCGGCTCTAACTGAGAACCCTCCCAAAACCCAACACTTAGTCAACATTAATAAATAAAAACCAGGCAGCATGCACATGGCAGGGGAATGCAATAGAACAGCCACAAGTATTGGACCAGGAAAAAACCACCTCCCCTTCCTCCCTCCCAGTGCTAACTATCCAGCTCTGCTAACTCAGGAGCATTTAGTAAAGGTCTTAGAAAGAACCAGCCCTTGATCTTTGAGCACTGAGCATGAAATGAAGCAGCAGAGGCCACTGCTCACCAAATAGAAGGTTCCTTTCACACAAACAGGTCAGCTGCTCCTGGGGCAAAGCACATGCACGTGTTGGTGGCCCAGAGGGGCTGCGAGGTGTTTACTCATACCCAGTAGTGCACACACAAACCTGGTCAAAGAGTACGTCACACCACACATCCAGCTTGAAACACCTCTGGGAGCTGTGGCAGCACAGGATGGCTCCACCATCCCCTTCCTTTCATCCTGCTCAGCCCCAGCTCTCCTCCCAAACAGCATCATTCTGCCTCCTCACCCCTGCTCAGCTCTCACCAGGTATCTTACGTTTCCTCATCTGTGCTTCACTGATCCCCGTCAGTAATTACACTGCTGCAGCAGCAGCTCCATAACTTTAATTATAAGACAATTTCTGCTCTAATCCCTGGTTTTGACTCACTACCACAGACCTCCCCCTTCCCTTCTTTCCCCATCCTCTCATTCAGTCATTTCAGAAGTGAAGTCATGCAGATAAGGAGTTTGAACAATTAGGTCTAATGATAATAAGGACATCACTTCCATGCAGAGGTCTGATACTGCTTCAAGGGCAGGACCACAGAACCAGCCTGCTCTCTGAGGCTTTGCAATTTCTTACATCATTAGAAATGGCATCAGGAGCAGTTTTGGAAGCTTGCACTTGTTTACTTTATAGGAAAAAAAAAAAATATATATCCATCATTTCCAAAGCTCTGGGATACCCTCCCCTCACTGCTGGCATCTCACCTTTATCAGAGCCCACCACAGAGATCTCCCAGCAAACTGCTCCCAGGGCTGCAAACTCACCAACACCTCTGCACCCACCAGCACCCTGTGGGTGACATCCCCTGTGGGGCAGCTGGGTGACAGGGAGAGCACCAGGAATGTAAACCCCTCCAGCTCAGAAGTCAGGTTTCACACCCAGATCTTCAGCTCAACTCACTCACTTCACCTCTCAGCCCCTCATCTGTCACTGGGGATAGTATTTTTTTCCTGACATGCTTTGTTATTCAGAGATGGAAGATTCTGTAAATGCTGAATTATTATCATCAAATTATAATACTCAGAACATTGTCTCCCTTAGGGATTCAGGCTGCAGGGGGAAGGAGCACAGCACAGGCTCCCAGAGCTGAGATGTGCCATGTTTAGTTCCCTTAGAGACAGCAGGGATGGATGCTGCTCCAGTAGTTTCTCTGTTCCTCAGCTGTCCTGGAAGAGTCTCTCTGACAAGTCTTCTGCTGGAGAGAACTGAACTATATTTGCAAGGTAATTTTCGAGCAAATGGGAACAGAAGTGTCAGAGTTGTCATGACAAGATTTTTTGGAATTTCCTTCATGTTTCAGGGGAGGAGGGTGAGAGAAAACAAGATATTTTGCATTTAATTGTTTTCAAAATGGGATGGCTCCTGCCACCAGCTTCCCTGGGTTCCCTGCAGGTTCCCAGCTGGAGGACTCTGCAAAAGCCCCCAAAACAAAGCCAGCCAGCCCCACACATATGGTTCTCTCTCATATTCACTTTGAGAAATAAAAATAAAGCAGATTCCAGATGGAGCCACTTACAGCACAGGACAAGGGGGCATCCTATTGAGGTTCCTACAGGGGAAGCCATCATCCAGCCTCTTCCTGGACCCACCACTGATTGCCAGCACTAATCAGCATCCAATGCTGCATCTCTGGGCACACATTTCCCCCCAAACATGCAGAAAAGCCAATTCCCATCATTGAGACTTCTCCAAATTACAGCACACAAGCACAGAGCCAGCAACATCCACCTTGGGTACCTGCAAGGGCTTGGCTGTCCCTGCACAAACCCCTGGTCTGGGGGAGCATCTTCTGGGGCCAGCGTGGAGAAGAACCAGCACCCATCTCCTCATTCTTTTCCCAGTTCAAGCTTTCATCTTGCTATCTCAAGCCCCTCAAATATCACCTTTTCAGGAAATGAGGCAGGGACAGCCAAAGCTCCGGAGATGGGTAAAGGCTGATAAATTGCTAAGGGTTGAAGGGCACCAGGAGAACGAGCTCCCTGGGAAGCACAGTCAGCAAGCAAAGGAAGGCAGCAGCCAGCACCCAGCTTGGCCCAGCCCCGGCACCACCACTAGCACAGCTGCTCCAACACCTGCCTGTTCCATAACTCTGGCCATCAAGCCCAGAAATCTTCCAAACAAGAAGTGGGGAAAACACAAACCCCAGGGGCACACGGCAGCCCAGCAAGGAGCCATCGAGCTGGCGAGCAGCAGGAGAGCAGAAGGAAAACTCCTGCAAGCAACAGCCTGCAGCTCAGGCTGGGAGGTTTTGTTCTTTCTCTGCTACAAAACTCACTATCAGCTTTTGCCTAAATGCTTTTTTTCCCTGTGAAACTTGCCCTGCTCCCCCTCCCACAAAGAGTTTTGTGCAGCAAAACCCCAGTTAGCATGGCGAGGCTAACTGGAAATGTCAGCCTCACCAGTCCTGCTGGGAAACTGGGCTCCCCGTGCCCACAGAGCACCTCTGCTCCCTGTATGTCAGCCCAGCTCGGGCAAGACATCCCAGTTCATCCCAGTTTCCTCCCAGGGGGTCCAGGCACAGCTCCCAGGGCAGGCTGCCCTTGCTCCAGGCTCCCCCCTCCCCACACGCTCCCGCTGTCACATCCACAGCTTCTCCTTGGCAATGATGACAGCAGATGATACAAGACCTTGAATTTAATTGCAGTGGGGGAATAAAAATAAAATAACGTTCAGAGTGATAAAGAACCCCTTTCATAAGCCACGTTATTTGTGTCTCTTTTCTTGAGGATTGTAGAGTTTCCTTAGGGGTTGGTTTGAGCTTTGCAATTCAGGGCCACAGCTTGCACAGAAACAGGCATGTGGTCGGGCAGTTGGTCACCCATGAGCATCCCACCAGTACAGCATGGGAGGTGTCTGGCATCACAACCAGTCTCTGAGTAACCACAGCAAATATCTCACCTTCTCCTTTACCTGCTGGACCCTTTCCTCCCAGTGCCACACACCCCCACCCTGCGCAGGAGCAGTTTCAAACCCTTCCACATGAGGCAGACCACTGCCAGATGCTTCATGGAGATGGGAGAACACTTAAAACCAAAAATCCCACACCCTTATGAGCTGTATGGTTCAACCTGCCATTGCACCTGCTGGTTTGCTTGCAGCAGACAACCCAGCCAGGGTCTTCCCCATGCTCTTTGGGGGCTGTTTCTTCTATGGACCTCGTGCTCCTAGAGAAGAAGTGACCCAGTCCTGTAGTGGTCATCAGTAAATGGATTATCTGGGCATGGCAGAAAAGGTCCTACCCATGGAGCAGAGAGGGGAAGAGGTGCAAGACCAGCCTCACTGGAGGGCAAACAGTGATTAAATATATATTTTAATGCATTGATTTGTAAAGTCGGGAAATGGTCCTGCAAGAGTTCAAAGACACCTTTGAAGGCAATTCTTAATTAGCAACCCAGGCACAGCTCAACAAGAGGCAGAAACCACTCCAGAGGAAGGTCTCAAAAGTGGGGTTCTCTCTCCCCTCCTTGCCCCAGCAGAGACCCCACAGCCAGGATGGGAACTCGGAGGCTCGAAGAGCCCTCTGAGAGATTTATGTCCAAGGCTTTCTAATTAAGTTTCTCCTGTAAAGGATTTATTCTTGGACAGCATTTTTGCAGGAGAAAATTAAATGACAGTGCTTAAGGAAAAACAAACTGCACTATTTCTTGCCAGCCAGAAAAGAAGGATTCCACATCCCTTCCAAAACCTGCACAATCCAACTGAGGAAAGCTGCTGCCCACGCTGGCCTCTGCATCAGCAGCCTTACAATGGCTCCTTGCCTTGCTTTGGAAAAAAACCTCCACTTCAAAAGTATAAATAACCAAAAATGAGGGTGTGCCCAGCAAGTTCTGAGCCAGGTGAGGCCATTGCCCCTGGAAGCACTGCCTGGTTTGGCACAAGTCCCCTATTACGGGAGGACACAGCTCTGGGGTGCTCCTCATGTACATTAAGGTTGCATCTACCCTTCCCTGAGCTGGGACAGACCTTCTGGGTGGCACCATCTGGCCTCATTTCAGTGCTACCAAAGCACAGGCATTTGAACAGGCGGAGCTGTGGACCAAGCACTGCACACCTTCGTTGGGTTTGTGCTGAAGTCAATGGCAAACCAGCCTCCCCAATCCCTCATTTACAACCATAGAATCATAGAATTAAGTTGGAAAAGACCTTTAAGAACATTGAGTCCAACCATTCCCCCAGCACTGCCAGGGCATCACTAACCCATGTCCCTCAGCACCACATCTCCACGGCTTTGAAACCCCTCCAGGGATGCCCTGGGCAGCCTGGGACAGCCCTTCACAACCCTTTTGGGGAAGACGGTTTTCCTGGTGCCCAACCTAAACCTCCTTGGCACAACCTTGGGCTGTCCCCTCTTGTTCTATCACTTGTTTCTTGGGAGAAGAGACCAACTCCCACCTGGATCTAACCTCCTTTCAGTGAGCTGTCAAGAGCTCTTTATGATGGTACAGAGCTGGAAGCAGGACACCTGTCCAGCAGAATCCCAAACCTCCTGCCATTCAGACATAAAAAATAATACTTCAAAGTAAAATGGCAGGTTCCATTCTAATTCAGCCAACTGGAGGGTACAAATTAAGTGTTCCCCCCTTGCCCTCCCTCTTTCTTCAGTGAAATCATATTTTCTGAAGGGAAAACTGGGAGAGAAGTTTTGGATGCTTCTCTCTGGCTGGGAAACATCAAGAGGCACCAGGGCTGCAAACAGAACATCCCATAGTCCATTGAATCCATTAGCTTACTTATCAATATGAGATTAATTATTCCAGTTCACAGGATATTTGGTTATTTCTTAATGCTCCAACTACCACATCCGAAAGAGCCAAGATGCTCTTGCCTTGGCTCACTGGATGGTCGCTGCCAGTTTGGAAGACACAAGCAAATGCCTCCTCTGGGCTCACAAATAAAATGACAAATAAAACCCCATTTCAGGAGCATCCACTGATGCCTGAGCTGATGAGGTCCTCCCTGCCCAGGGAGGAGAGAGGGCTGCAGCCTCACCTCCACTGATGACTCTAAGAGTCTAAGTGCTCCTTGAAGTTGGGTTTCTGCTGCCAAACTTTCCCAGGAAAGGGAGGAGGGGGACAGGAGAGGGGGGGAGCACACAAACAGGGGAATACAAGAAATGGCACACATTCCCTTCCCGAACCCTCCAAACGTGACTCACTTTGCTCTATTGTGACAAACTGAAACGCCTCTGAGGAGTTCATTTCACGTCTCATCCATTCTCTGAATAATGGGAAAATCCCTCTTTGTTTCTCTACGATAGCGGCGCCGCGAACACCCGCTTCCATTAGACATAATGGAGCCAGATTGTCCCCGAAGTTGTTTTCAATTGCTTGAGTGCATCCTTCATTTAGGGAAACAAGAATATATGAGCTGCTCTACCCCAGCCGAGGGGAGGACGCAATCTTTAAGCTCAAGTCAGGGCCATTTCATCCCTGACTTCGGCCAGGGAAGAGGGTTGGTCCTTCCTCTCCCCAGCTCCAGGACTGGGTTAAACAAGAGTAATGTCCATCCTCCCTGGAGAAGCCCAGGCTCCAAAGCCATGTGTGAAGCTGGAGGTCAAGCAAAGGGTCCCCTCTCCCTACGTTTCAAGCTTGGGTGCTCCTATTAGGCACTGAAGCCTTGAGATGCCAAGCCACGTGCTGTGTGATGTTCAGCAAGGATGCTGTGGATGCACCAGGGATGTCTGCGCATCCTTGGCTGTTGACCTGGTTTCCCAGTACATCCCATCGGGCTGCTCTGCAGCACATAATGGTGACAGTTGTACAGTCAGAGGGCTCAGGAACACGCCTGAGACCTGAATGCGTGACAAAAAAGCCTGCTTATCTGCCAGGGAAAGCAGATCCCCCAGGAACACATGTTCTAGCTGGCTGCCTACAATTTACTTTGACTTCTTGGGACAAAAGAAAGTTTGAAAGCCTTGGAGACAAACCAGGCTGCCTTAAAGACATGTCTGTGATAACGACCTTGTTAGCATTGCTAACGCTACTCCTGCAGTCAGAAGGAACCAATGGGGCTTAGTGGGAGGGAGAAGGATGGATCAGAGCAGCCAGGCTTTGAGTTTTGTTTTCTTAATTGACTGCCACCTTGAGATAGTTTCTCTTCCCAACATGGGGAAAAAAAAAAAAAAAAATCACAACAAAGCAAACAGCATCTTGAGTCTATCAGATCCTCCTCAGCAAAGCATCAGCTTGAAGCCTCCACGACACTGGGGCTTGGAGAAAAGGTTGTGCCTGAGCCACGCTGCTGGATCGGGACCAGTGCTCCCAGAACAAATCCACACAAACACTTGTCCTGTGCTGACAAGACATGGCAGCGATTACCCCCAGCCCACTGCACTCTGGGGACTTCAGGCCTTTCAAGTTTAACGAGTTTTAGGTTTTTCCCCTGGAGAAAGCGTGCGATGGGAGCACAAAGAGAATGACAAAACCTCCCCCCCCACCCAAAGCACAGAATCACTTTCAAGCTGTTCTTTTCCACTAAATCATAGAATGGTTTGGGTTGGAAGGGACCTCAAAGATCATCTAGTTTCAA
>VYZX01006368.1:989586-1015848 GCA_013401335.1 Brachypteracias leptosomus
TTTAAATGACCGGCCCCTTGAGGTAAGTCCTTCTCCCCACAAGGGGAAAAAAAAAAAAAAAAAAATCACAACAAAGCAAACAGCATCTTGAGTCTATCAGATCCTCCTCAGCAAAGCATCAGCTTGAAGCCTCCACGACACTGGGGCTTGGAGAAAAGGTTGTGCCTGAGCCACGCTGCTGGATCGGGACCAGTGCTCCCAGAACAAATCCACACAAACACTTGTCCTGTGCTGACAAGACATGGCAGCGATTACCCCCAGCCCACTGCACTCTGGGGACTTCAGGCCTTTCAAGTTTAACGAGTTTTAGGTTTTTCCCCTGGAGAAAGCGTGCGATGGGAGCACAAAGAGAATGACAAAACCTCCCCCCCCACCCAAAGCACAGAATCACTTTCAAGCTGTTCTTTTCCACTAAATCATAGAATGGTTTGGGTTGGAAGGGACCTCAAAGATCATCTAGTTTCAACCCCCCTGTCATGGTAGGGACACCTCCTTCTAGACCAGGTTGCTCAAGACTCCATCCAGCCTGGCCTTGAACACCCCCAGGGATGGAGCATTCACAACCGCCCTGGGCATAAATATTTATTTTCTTTACAGATTTACCTCCCCAGCCCTACAGGGAAGGAACAGAACAACTCCTGACAGCAGCCAGATGAAAGCAAGACCAACAAACACCCCCAGCAAACACTGGGGATTGTGGGGGAAGAGGAGCAAGGCTCTCAAACGAGGTGGTTCCAGAGCTGGCATCAGCTCCGTGCTGTCCCTGTGCCCAAAGCCTCATCCCAGCCCTGTCCTAACCTCCAGATAGATGAGCTCAGGGCCACGTTGAATTATACTTTTTCTTCCCTAGAGTTGGCACCCAGCCCTCCCTCTATAGCTTCTCTTGGCTTGGTTTCAACAGCAATAGGTTTCATTATTATGCCTTGCTGCCCTAATCTCTCCGCACTCAATTCTCCATTGACACGTTGACCCTCTGCTGCATTTGGTGGCTCTGGGCAGGTGGAACACACTGCCTGGTCACCTGCCCCCATGAAAAAGGAGCAAGGGGGCAGGAGGGACATCCTCCTGGTCCTGCCAGCATCCACATGGACATGGCCCCGTGGCAGAGAGAGGGCTGGGAAGTTTCTGAAGGGAGCAGAAAGACATAGAGAGGGAGACGGTGAAAAGGAAAGGCAAGGAAAGCAAAAATGATGCAGCACAAAGAAAGTGAAGGGTCAGGGGAAGAGAAAGAAGAGAGCAGAAGCAGCAGAAATTCAGCTGATGGGGTAGGAAATGTGATGCTAACATGTGATGGTAAAAGAGCCACGTGGCACCTGGATAAAGCACCGCAGGGCTGTTGTTGCCTCACCCAGGGGAATTCTCATGGCTCCAGGTGCCACCAGTCCAGCCCTGCCTGACTCCTGGTCACCTTTCCACAGCCCTGCTGGACACCCAGCAGAGCAGCAGGGGAAGGTGTAGATGGTTTGGCTCCCAGGACTGCAGAGGCTCGTTTCTGCTTTCTCTTCTGGTTTCTACCCACTTAGATGGGCTGGACAGAGGGGAGAGGTTGCCTCCAACTCATACCCAGGGTCTCCACCCCAAAAGCTGATTGCTCCTAGGAGAAGACCCACCTCAAAGCCAGCATTACAGCTCTGAGCACTGTGTCCATGTGTCTCGGGCTGCAAGGCAGGCGGGACAGGACCCTGACAGCACCCTCATTTCATTTCCAACCCAGGACTTTCCACCTCTCCCCTTAGGGGAGGGATGCAGAAGTACAAGCACATCCCCAACCTGCAGCCCCTGACCTGGCTGGGGCTGCCTGTCCCCTCTCTTGTTGGCTTTGCCACTCTGTCCCAACCCACCCCATCACTATTTTAATTCACAGGGGGCATGCAAATAAGGAGCAGCCCTGCTGGGGGTGAGAGCGAAGGGATCAGTGCCAGCACAGCCCAGGGGGCTCTGGGGAGGAGGAGGAGGAGGAGTAAGAGGACAGCGCTGGCTCACAGCTGCCTGCCAAACACAATGCAGAGATGGAGAATGGCCTGTGATTACAATTTGAAGGGCTTCTATGCACTGAAAGGGAACTGATTCAATTGTGCCGCAGCTCCTGAGAAGCTGTCAGCAATCAAAGCCTTCTCCCCGCTACAATCATCAGAGGCAGGGTGTGAGCGAGAGCAGGAGAAAAGGACAGCTTAGGTGATGGAAGGTACAGCAGCAGGGCTCATCCTGCAGCTGTGATCTCCTTCCCCATCAGCATCCCTCGCAGGAGGCAGGGAGCAGCAGGGAGGCCTGGTGGGGACAGCGGGGACACTGGTGTCGAAATGCTGCTCTGAGAAATGCTGGATGTCCCTGAGACCCACCAAGCCATGGACCTCCAAGGTTGGTGGAGTAGGGGATGAATTTGTGATGCATACTCTGATCAGTCGCTCAGGTGAGCTCCCTTGTGTGCATCACGTCCTGGGCAGCCAGTCAACCCCGCCATGGGCAGTGCCTCCATCCAGGCACCTGATCCATCCCGACTCCCTTCCCTGGCTGCAGGTAACTTGGGTGAATTTTTAGCCCAGCCTCCCCTCCCTGCGTGCTCCCAGTGGTGATGGCTCCCACAGCCAAGCCCAGCACACATCCCTTCAGTTGAAATCAGAACAAATGGATGCAGAGCTGCCAGCTTTCACCCCACCAAGTCAAGATCCAGGCTGCTGAAAGCCATTTTTAACACCTCACTGCAAACCTCAGACTGAGCTGAGAAAACTCCAACACAGACAAGCTAGAAACAAAAACCCCTCCAGCCCCTGCCCTTGTCCACACACCCCACTGCTCATGGGTGTGTGAGTAGAATCACAGAATCATGGAATCATAGAATGGTTTGGGTTGGAAGAGACCTCCAAAGGTCATCTAGTCCAACCCCCCTACAATAAGCAGGGACATTTCTAACCAGATCAGGCTGCTCAGAACCTCATCGAGCCTGACCTTGATGTCTCCAGGGGTGGGGTCTCCACCACCTCTCTGGGCAACCTGTTACAGTGATCCACCACCCTCATAGTAAAGAACTTTTTCCTAATGTCTAACCTAAATCTACCCTTTTCTAGGTTAAAACCATCACCCCTCATCCTGTCACTACACTTATGGGGTGTATTCAGAGGAGAAGGCAATGAAGCAGAGACCACAGAGGTGATGGGCACCAAAGACAACTGCAATGGCAGCCCCTGCCCATGCCCAGCACCAGCTGCCTGCAGCCCCCAGGACCCCAGCAGCACCAGCAGCTTGGAGCTGCTCACTGCTGCTCATGCACAAAACTCAATTTGCAGAGCTGGAAAGCAACTCCGAGAAGATTTCAGGTTTTGAGGCTGCAAGAGACTGGGATTGCATTCGAAAAAGGCAGCACCATGCCAGAAGTACTTGTTTTGCCACAAGCTCCACTAATCCCCAACCAAGCCACTGGCCTGCTCGGAGCAGGGCTGAAGCCTGCACATCATTTCATGGTTTATCCCTTGCTCATGGACAAATTCTGCCCAGAAAGAAAAAAAAAAACAACATAAAAGCTTCAGCAGGAAGGATGGCACCAGGACACACGTCATTTGCAGACCTCCCTCTTGACCCAACTAAAGGGTTTTTCCAAGCTTTGCAGAACTACCACTAAAGAAAACAGAGATCTCTGCAGCCTGCTTGAAATCAGCAAAATGCATTATATGCATGTTGGTAGGTAGAAGCTATCCTATTATCCAAGGAGATTATAATTACCTCATTTGCCTCTTAAAAGGATACTGTGACAATATTTAAGTTGGAATGCTTTGGTTATTTGCTAAAAATTATGTGGTAGCAATCAAGTGAAAATTTAGGCTGTAATACAGGCACAGCAATACTGCTGCTAATTTGTGTCACCAATAACAATTATTTTTAATGTATTAGCCAACATGTTTAAATGTGCTTTTTTTATATACACATACATATGTGTGTGTACATATATACATGTGTTGACGGGCAACATGGGCTCAGTTTCCCCCCATCTGAAAACTAAGACCCTTGAAGCATCCCTCATTAGTGCAGCATGAGACAACACTTCAGCAGGAGGCAATCTCTGGGATAGCAGGGATGCAGAAGATACAGTCTCCCATCAACTGATGGCAACCTGTGTGATCAGAGAAGAATCCACTGAGCCCTATGGGAAAGGAGACTGGAGGTGAGAGGATGGGAGACAACATGATTTTCCCTTCCCTACAAGCCCATCTCGAGGTCAATAGCTCTTCCACCCTGAGATTACTGGGGAAAATGTCCTGGATTCTTTCTTACATGGCTTCTGTAGCTCTGCTCCTAGGCTTTAACCTCTATTTTTAACACCCAGCCCACCCCGTTGTGCAGGGTGCAAGGCTGCTCTCCTTCTAAACAATAAAAAAAATAGACTCATACATTTTTCACTTGGCACTGCCCTCAGAAAATGGAAATCTGATTACTTATTCCTCCTGATCCCAAATTGCCCCTGCCAGGCCAGACACAGTGAATAAATCCTCACCTCTAGAGATACCCTCTCCATTATAAGTGCATGATGGGAGCAGCATCCCATTGACCCGAGAACGCCGGGAGCACTGGCCACAACCCCTTGGTCTGTGTCACTGCCTCCCAGGCAGTCCCAGGACGGATTAGCACGAGAGCCCAGCGGGATGATGCATTTCCCCAGCTGAGAGCAGCCTTTGGGAGCACAGACACCAAACCTCAATCTCCTTCTCTGCTGTGGTATTTAACCTTGAAGAAAGGAGGGAGAGGATGGGGAGGAGGAGGAGGGATGCAGGGAGGATGGATGTTGCTATTCAAAGACATCCTTCCCTTCCTGAGAAGGCCACGAAGAAGATTGCATTAGTTGTAGGAAGCAGGAAAAAAAAAGGACCAATATTATGGCCTGTTGTAGCCCTCCAGCAGTTGGAGAACAGGAGAGAGCTGCCATGTGAGCAGCTCTTCCAGAAGCTTCAGGTTAGAAGGAAATGGTTTTCCTTCATTTCAGAAAGAAATTCTTTCCCCTGAGGCGGGTGAGACCTTGGCACAGGTTGTCCTGGGAGGTTGTAGGTGCCCAGACACTGGAGGTGTTCAAGGCCAGGCTGGATGGGGCTTTGAGCAATATGGTCTAGTGGGAGGTGTCCCTGCCATGGCAGGGGTTGGAACTAGATGATCTTTGAGGTTCCTTCCAACCCAAAACTGTCCTATGATTCTGTTCCCCAAGGCACAGGCAGGCAAGAAAGATCACAGCAACCACGCAGCAAGACCCCCTGCCCGACACTAATTTCATTTGGGGATTTGTGCTCCCATTTTCAGCCTGAATTTATCTAATTGTAGCTTCCAGCTGCTGGACACAGTTATGCCTGAGCCTGCAAGGTGGGAGGCTTTGCTCTGAATAGCTCTGAATACAGAGAGCTGGTCAACTAATGTTGTTTTTCCCCAAGCTTTCACACTGGGGAAAGGTCACAGCCACGTGCCTCGAGAATAAGCTTCTTTTACCATATAATACAGAAAATAATAATTCCCAGCACAGAGCTGGGCTGTGCACCAGCCTCCCTCCTCCCTGTGCACAGGACTGACCTAGGACCACTGTCTGCTGGCTCATCCATGGCTCACCCCACCTCCTGGGGATCAGCATCTCCAAGTAAAAAATGCTCCTTTAAGTCAAATGAGATGTGAACTGTCAGAAAAGCTACATCAGAGGCACAGGGTGAGGTTTCTCAGAAGTTGGAGCTACTTAGAGAAACTCCTGCATCCCAGCTGCCAGGCTAATTTCAGCCCCTCAGATCTGAAAAGGCTCCTTAGCTCAGCTCTGAGCTGTACCAAACACTAACACAATTCCCACAATAGCCACCAAGCTGGGAATGCTTCTCCTCAAAGCCGAGCAAACAGTAAAACAGCTGCAGCATTATATTTTTATTATTCTTATTTTATTTTTTAAAAAGCAGGAGACCATGGCTCCGGGACTGCCGAGCTAAAAACTGAACTGCAGGAGAGCAGGAACTTCACTCAGAGTCTAATTAGGGGTCAGCCAATATAGAAGCCAGCAAAGGATAATCCAAACAGGTCAAGACAGCACAACTTCCTTAAGGGATGGTGGAAAAGAGGCATGCTAAGCAACCTGGCTCTATTATCTGCAAAAGAAAGCCTTTAAAATAGATGAAGGTGATTTAGAGGGTCTAATTTCTGCGGATTTTCAGAGAGCTTATGATAAAAGTGCTTCATAAAAGATTAAGGGAAATAAATGGCTACCCAGCCAGGGGCACAGCCAGGAGGGGATTACAGCTGGCTAGGCAAAGGGAAACAAAGACAGTGCTTCCCAAATTGAAAAGAGGTTCACGGGGCCAACTGCGTTACAGGAACGCTGCAAGAAGCACAGAGCGAGTCCCAGTTTGTGGAGGGGCTTGGGGAGCTTGGGTTTGTTGTGATTATGGGGGTCCAGCATCTCCAGATGGACTCATTAGACACCACGAGAGGTGGGTGATGAAATTCTGTTTAGGCAAGGAAATGTTCTGCACACTGAAGCACTCGCCAGAGGAAGGTGGATGTACTGGATGTACTGAACAGCTGCACTGAGGCTACGTTTTAATTGAGTCACCTTTGATTCTGCTGAAGAGGAGACTCCAAAGGTGAGCTATGAAGTCACATCCCTGCAGTGGGATGTATCAAGAGCCCCGGCTGCCACTGGACAGGGAGAGAAGAGTGAGATGTGCCTCAGCTGGCAGAGAGATGCCCACGGAGGTTGTGAAGCTTCTGCTTCTGATAACAGATGATCTGGCACAGTGGCACAAGCAGGGCTGCTGGTCACCAGCTCCAAACCCAGTGACTGCAGAGGATGCTGGTGGGGCTGTTCACATGTACATGGGAAGGAAAAAGCTACTCAGGGAACACCTGGAATTTAGAATCAGAACTGCTTAGGTTGGAAAAAACCTTTAAGGTCATCCAGTCCAACCACTAACCCAGCACTGCCAGGGCACCACTAACCCATGTCCCTCAGCACCACATCTCCACGGCTTTGAAACCCCTCCAGGGATGGGGACTCCACCACTGCCCTGGGCAGCTCAGTCCAGGCATCGACAAACCTCTCAGGGATAACATTTTTCCTAATGTCCAACCTAAACCTCCCTGGCACAATATGAGGCCATTTCCTCTTGTCCTATCACTTATTACTTGGGAGAAGAGACCAACACCCATCTCTTTACAACCCCCTTTCAGGTCCCCCTAGCGAGCAATAAGGTCTCCCCTCAGCCTTCTCTTCTCCAGACTAAACCACCCACTTCCCTCAGCTGCTTCTCATACAATCTCCTCATGACAACCTGCACCACCTCTCCAAAGAGAGGCATGAGGGCACAGAAAGGCACAGACTTCAGCTTGATTTTGGCAAGACAGGTGCTCACAGCCTGGCCAGTGCCAAGATCTTGCCCATCCAGACCCTTCATCTCCCTCTCCCAGCCTGAGATCTGCCATGAGGGCCTTTCTCATCACCCCAAGACCTGCCACCAGCCAACCTTCCCCTCCCCACACCAGGAAAGCTCTGAAATATGGTTTCACAGCTTTTCAATGCTTCCTTCTTCTACCTGCTGCCTCAGTAGAGAAATAGGGCTCACACTGGCTCCGAGGGCTGCCTTCCCCTGGAATTCCCCCCATGAGCTGCCCGTGGGGACATGGCACACACACATACTCCTTCTCCAAACTGGAAAAGGAGACTCCAGCCACACAGACACGTATTTGCCAGTGAGCACCAAGCTGCAAAGCCTCTGGAGAACATCTGCAGGCAGGATCGTGCGCGCAGCCCCTTTTGGAGGCAGCCCTGGAAGCCTCTCAGCAAATATTTGACATATATTTTGGGGAGGTGTTTGGAGGGGGCTGCCAGCTCATGCAAGCAAATTAAATTGAAGAGAAGTTGGTTCAGTGCTTTTCATTAACAGGCCTCCAAGGGGGAAAAAAAAATTAAAATATCTAACTCCCACATGTAAGGTAAAAAGAAAAAAAGAAATAAGCAACAGTTTTCTTCGTGCAAAGATAATGCAGAGTAAATCAATCAAACTCTGCTCCCTCATGACAGGGGAGGACGCATCACTGAGCAACGCTCATCGCTCCCCGGTGGTGATTTCTCTTCTCACCCGTGCCAGAAAAGCCTTAACAAGCAGTGGCCCCGGGTGCAGCCTCCCATCCCATCCCATCCCACCCCATCCCACCCCACCCCACCGGCTTCCAAGATCTGCAAAATACCCCAAGTGATGCACTTCACTAACGTCACCACAAGAGACAAATCAGTCCTTGAGCAATTTAAGACCTTGCCATTTTTTCCAGAGACCCAAGAGGGTGCCACATCAGCAGCCTCCACACACCAAACAAGAAGCTGTTCAGCTAAAACTTCTGGAGGACTCCAAAGACAGAAAGCGTCCAGCTTCTCAGGGATTTTTCAGCAGGGAGCACTAATGACATCAATCAGAAAGCCAGTTGAGCTTCATGCACCCGTTATCTTGTGGCACTTTCTGTCAGCATCTCCAGCACCATCTAACAGCAGGAGCATGCTTCCAACAAATCCCAAGTGATGCACTTGACTCCTACAGACAGAAAAACACCAACCCGAGATGCCTCAAGCCTCAGCACAGCCATTTGGCCAAGGACTGACCATACCCATGCTGAAGGCCACCTGCACAACCCTCCTCCCATAAGCCCTACACTCTGTACAGAGCTGGGGACAACTTGCTCAAACACCATGAAGCCAGAAGCAACAGTGAAGACCAGGCTATTTGACTTTGGGCTGGAGACAGAGCAGGTAAAACCAGCAGTGCCACATCCCATATATAAAATGAGTGACTCTTTAAAAGTGCTTGCAAATAAATTCTCAGGTAACCCCTTCAAGCTGGACACACTGGTGCAGAGACGGGGCAATTTCACCCCATTTCTTCTCGCTGCAGGTGCCTCCTCAAAGCTCTGTGGCAGAGATGCTTCTAAAAAGAGCCTATGGGACAAAAGCATTAGCATTTAGTCTAGGCATGGACTTGAGAGTCTGCTTTATACCCCAAAAGCATCACTGGGTACCCTGTGATAGGGACTGGGAAGAGACAATCACTTACTGGATTTAACTGGAAGAGGGAGAAAAAAAAAAATCAATGCTCCACAGGGGCCCACATCAACAGGACCATCAGGGAACAGGTCACATCATGATGGCTGATGCCAGCACATCCCCAGCCCACACTTCATCTTAACAAAGACACAAGTGATGTTTGCCAGAGAAGGTGCTTGAGGTGTCCCTGAATCCCCCTCAGCCAGAGCCAGCAAACGATGGATCAGCCCAATTTACGCCTCCATGCGTGTCCAGCATCTACTGTCTCTGCAAACACTGCCAGGGAAAGCCCCTTCAAATGGGATTTCTCCCCACTGGGGGTTTCTCCTCCGGTACAAATCTATTTGAAAAGAAGATAAAGCATCTGCAGTTTGACTGAGGTTTTATTCAGAGGAAGCTCTGGCTCAGAAATAATTGCCGTTTGCTATAATTGGTGAGATGCAGGAAGGGACTAGATACAAGTGGAGCCTGGTGCAATTTTGGGAGATTTGTTACGCTTAGCTCACTTCTATCAATTTCAGTGGCTCAGACGCTTATGACCTGTTGCTCAGCTTATTGTGAAAATGGCTTTTATTTACTGCACTTCCATTAAAAGATGAAATCCATGCATAGGGCTCACAGGGCAGAAAATCACAGTTTACGTCTCAGCTTATCTCCCTTCAGCGGCCTCAGCTCATTTTCGCCCTGGCTTGCTCCCAGCTGCTATAAAAAAGTCTTTCTGAGCACTGTTTTGAGTGGCCAAGGCCCCTTCCAGCCCACAGGGCCAGAGGCATATTTGGATTTTAAGGGAGTGCTCAGTGCTGCAGCCACCACGTCAGCCCATGGGGAGGATGGAGAGGACAGGAGGATGGAGATGCTACAGCACAGGTGGGCTCTCAGCTCCCAGGGCACAGGACATTCCTGATCCTTTTGCAGCAAGCATGGACCCTGCTGCACTTGCAACCACCCTCCCAGCCCTGGCCAAGTGCATACCCCACACTCTGCTCCTGGAGGGCAGGTTCCTGCTCTCCTGGATCTCCAGAGCTTCTCCTGACGGAGCTCCAACCCCCCTCCCTGCAGCGTAGGTATAACCAGTACAGAATCAGGCTCAGCACCTCTTTCTGCACCAGTTCCCTTCCAGCACTGCCCACAGACACCAGAGCTCTTCCCAGAGCTGTGGCAGGTAGCACACCCGGGCTGTGCATCAGCAAGAACAGAGCAAGCAGCAATGGGACATAGGTACCTCTTTCCATGCTGGCTCTTGCTTTGCATGACAGACACCATCAGCCAGGAGAAATGGTGTCAGGGAGGGAGGACAGGCGTGCAGGCAGCCCGAGCTCTCCTGTCCTCACGAGAGGCCATTTCAACACCAGACACACCATCTCCAAGGGTAGCTGGAGATGGTCCCCAGCACCAGCGTGGAGTTGCTAAGGTTACCTCCTCGGCTGCCTAATTAGAGAAGCTGTCACTCTCTCACAGAGATCAGGAGATGTGCGTGCACATGGGAGAGAGGAGAGGAACTTTCCACCACCCAGATCATTTTTAGCACACTAAAGATAAAAATGAGAGAAAATCCCAACTCCCGAAGGGACAGCATGTTACAGACATTGGAGTTGACAGTAGCATCCTGCTCTCCCACTTGTTGAGCCACAAGAGAACTGTTGGCTGGAGAAGTGCGTGGGGCAGCAGCCACCCCAGCTTGGAGAAGCAGCAGATCTTGGTCTGTCAAGTTAACACCCCTTCACCCACCCGTTTCTTCCACTTCTGGCTTTGTGCTTCCACAGTCTCCTTTCCTCAGCCCTCTCTGCACCAGCAGCCTGCAGGCAGGGCAGCAGGAAAGGAGCTGACAGGGTCTGTCCCTCCCTCCCACCTTCACACTGGAATTTTACAGCATCCTCACACTGGAATTTTACACCATCCTCACACTGGAATTTTACACCATCCTCACACTGGAATTTTACACCATCCTCACACTGGAATTTTACACCATCTCGGTAATGCCAACAGGGAGTCCCTTCAGGCTCCTGCAAACAGCGGGTAAGGACAAGGTACAGGGAGCTGTGCTCACTCAGTCGAGGTCATTTCATGAGTAAATAGCAAAGCCAAGAAGAGAATCCCAGAATGCCTCAAAAGCCTTGCATTTCCACCAGATCAATCTGCACACTCATGTCTGCATCCTTTACACACAGTACAGTAAAGATCACGGAGGGAAGCTCTTCCCCCTAACCTCAACACAGCCAAGAGATTGCTTTCATGTCCTAAAACCAGATCCCAAGCCCCATATACAAGGCCAGGAACCAAGCTGGGAGCATGGAACAAGACACAAGAAATACATTACCCTGAAGAGGCTCAGGAGAGCCTCTCCTTTGGGAAACACCTGAGCATGGCATCCACATCTCCTGTGCTTCTGCCCCTTTGTGCAGCCACCTCTGAGAACCCTCCTGCCTATCTTCATCCCAGCTCCAAGAGTGGACGACCCTCCTCCATGATGTAGGGAAGACAAGACCATCCCCATCCATGGCTAACACTGAGATTCAGGAGTGCTGGGCAGAGGGATTCCAGGACTATTCCCAAGGCTGGAACCCTTGAGAGATTCCACAGAACCCATCCAGACTCTGTGGCCAGGCCTTTGAGGAACAGGAGCAGCGTTATTCCTGGATGGCAGCGCTGCTGGGCTCTGACTTTGCTGGTTCAGGAAAGTTTAAGAGCAGCAGGATGAAAAAGCAGATGCAGCCAAAAATGCAAAGAGATCCCTGGAACTGAAGCACTTGCCAAGTTTCTCCCTAACGCTTCAAGACACCCACTCATCTCCCCAAGGGCTTGTCAGACTCACATGGCAAAAAATACATGCTCCACACCCACCTGAGCCCAAAAGAAAAGACCCTTAAATAAATCTGGAATCCAGGGCTGGCAGGAAGACAAAGTTGGGGGTGGAAGAGGAATTTTTGGTGTCTATTTTCTAACGAAGGAACTGCCTGACAGCTCTTCTGCAGCAGACCAAGGCTCATGGCCCTGTAACTCGCACAGCCCCCTCAGACATCCTAATAGATTGCTTTTAATTACAGGGCAGGTGCTCAGAGGCCTCTGGCTATCTGAGAGAGCAGTGGAAACTAGAGCTTAATGGGAATAAAAAAAACCCATCACGGCAAGGCAGTGCATTTAGGTGGTCACGGAAAAGAAAATCCCAAGAAAAGGTGGTTGGTGAGTGACCAGTGATGCTGTTTGTCACCCCGGCCAAGAGGAGCTGCAGGTGGCTGGCAAAGGGGAGGGTGGTTTGCTCAGCACAGCCCCAGCAGACGCCCCAGACTCCTGCTGTGTGCTACGTCTTCATGGGGTGCAAGAGGCTGCCCTGTGCAGGAGGCAACGAACAAGCAGCTGGGCTGGGCCAAGGGACCACAGCTTAAACTGGTGAGCTCTAACATTGGGTTGGGTGCACCAGTCACTGGAAGAGGCTGTGACAGGGCCCAGGCTGCTGCAGGTCCCCAGCTCCACCAGGCCATTCCACCTCCTGATAATGGTGTTCCAAGGCCAGCCCAGCTTCCCCGGTGCCTGTGGGTGAGCTGAAACCACACAACCCAACGAGTCCTGGGGCATGGCTGAGGAGCAGGAGCAGCCCAGAGCCAGCACCAGAGATGGTCAACTCCAGCCTTCTCCATCTCTCCTCATTGAGGAGCTGTTGTTGGGCTAATCCATTATGCAGATGCTTCCTAAACAGCTCTGAAAAGTTTGTTTTCACAGACCAATTCCAGCAGCAGTGAGCTCTCCTGGGGTCAGAAGTGGTGAGAGCATCGCTCAAGCAGCCGGGATGGGACCAGCACATTCCGTGCTCCACCAACATCTCCTCAACTCACACCCTCCTCCTGCTGCTCCGCTGATCCATCAGCTGCATGGAGGAAAACAAGCACCCAATAGGGCTGGGGGCATCCCACCACTGGAGCTTGCCCATCACAGACCAGTAACACCAACAGGAACCACTCATCTCAAAGTGCTGGATGCAGGGTCACCTGTGTGACAGCTGAAGCCAGCAGCACCTCAAAGTGCCTTCACTGACCTTCAGGAGACACCATGTTTGGTTCTGGCCAGGGAAAGTTTTGTTGAGAGCTGTCTTTCAGGCAAACTTTATTTTTCTTCTAATTTTTTTAATGTGTCAGTTTAAGATTGTAAAAATACTTTCATCTTCAAAACAGTGTCACAACTCCCCTTCAGCATTTTCATAACAATGCTGCGGTTCTGGCTTCAAAACATCTTCCCAAACTTATTGTTCACACATTCGCTGAACTTTAAAGCTCAGAACTGAGGGGCTGTGATGAAACTGGAACAAGTCACTCTTTGAATAAAGACAAGTTTTCCTTTCATCTAGTGCTAATTAACAGAAGCCTCCCTCCCTTTGCGCCGGCCCCTGGTCAGCACTCGGCGTGTCCATGAGACCTCAAAGAGAAACCTCCCTCTCCACCCACTGTGCACAGCACAACCCAGCATCCCCATCAAGAGAGGGACTTCCCAGAGAGGTCAACGTTATGGAGATGCAGGAGGGAAATGCAGGAGCCTCTCGGGAGCTGCTGTGGGACTCTTTCAGCTCAGTCAGGATGCAGGTTCTCAGCTCCATGCAAGAACACAGGAGGAAACCTCCATGGGATGCTTGAGGGACTCGCACCCTGTTCCTCACCTTCTGCTGGCCACCACAGCAGAGGCTGCTGGACAGGGCAGATCTTTGTGCCCACCACGAGATCATTCTCCTGGCTCAACCTTTCCCTGTAACTCAGCTCATGCCAGGAATAAAAATCTCCCCGGGCAGCTCCCTAACTGCTGCAAATATTTGCACAGAGTTGGAAGAACAAGAGCAAGGAGAAGACAAGGGAAACGCTGCACGGCCGTTACCAGCCAATTTAAAGCTGCAGCTCGTTCCCCAGCCAGGTCCAGAGCACCTCTCCTCTCACCCAGGTCTCACCTGCCCTCCAGCTGCGACAGCCAAGGCAAGAAGCACCATTTCAAACAGCAGCTTTCCTTTAATCTAAATTCCTCCCTATCCGACACCAGCAGAAGGAGAAGAATATTAACACCTGCTCGTTTGCTCTTAGGTGCCTTCAGAGAAGTTTTGTATAGAGATGATCAGAACCAGCAGTGATTAAAACCCACAGCCCCACACCCACAGAGAGCCCTTGCCTTTTGAGCCACAGCACAACAACCACCTTCCTTCCCAGCCCAAACTCCCTCTTCTAGCAGGGACAGGGAGCTGCTGTCCCACACCAGCTCCAGGAACAGAGAGGCTGCAGAACATGGGAAAATTTGGAACACCCTTCCCAGGGAGGTGACTACAGACCTGCTTCAGCCGTGAGCCAGGTACCCCTGGACAAATCTGCATCATCCCCACTGGAGAGAGGCTTTGGAGTCCAAGGTCTACTAAAATACTGGGTCTACATGACTTAGGGCACACCTCAAACCATTGGGGAGCGTGGTTTTAGGAAGGCAAAGCAACTAGGAGATGCCACAGGAGAAACACCAGTGGGTTGCTCTGCAAAGGGAAAGCTCTCACGAGGCTCAACTTCTCTCCAGTACCCCGTCCAAGCAGCCTGTCTCCCACCCCAGCACAGCCCCTGGGCTGCCAGGCCGGCTCAGCTGGGAGGAGAGCTGCAAACAGGATTTCCTTCCTCCCGTTCTCCTTGTAAGTGGCTCACTGCAACACGCTGTAAACCCCTCCATCGACAAGGAGGGAAAAGGTTTTACAACAGCCTTTAAAGCGAGCCCAGGCAGCGGAGAAAACCTCCCCCAGGCACACACAATTCTGGGCAGCGCTCAGAAGCCAAGGCCGGCAGCATCCCAGCTCCTCCAGCTCCCGGAGCTCCATCCTGCCCAGCTCCCGGCTCCCAGCCCTCCTCCCGCACGCCGCTGGGCCCTGGCACGTTACAGAACAGCTTGTCAGCTAAACGGCAACGGCAGCTGCTACAAAAGCAGAATAAAATTGAGTCCGAGGAGCAGCAGCATGTCTGTCGTGCCAAGCGCTGCTCCGGCAGGACCCCCAGGCTGGCTGCGAGCAGCCCCTGCAGGCAGCAGCCCCAGCACCCCCCCAGCTGCCATGGCACCAGAGGATGGATCTCCTCCAGGACAACTGTGCTGCCTGTCTGGGGAGGGCGAAGAGCAGAGGAGGGATGTGATAAGATGTAAAGCCACATAATGGAGTTTGTGTCTTCAAGCAGCTCTGGCTTCTTGAATTGTGCTAAAAGGCAAGGCTGCTGCAGTTTAATTAAATACACTTCTAGCCCCTCTGCTCAGAGAAATTAAAGTGAGGAACACGTGGCTGTTGATCCAGCACAAGGCAACTGCAACAACTACAGCAAGAATAGCCACAAACCTCTGTTGCCTTTTGAAATTCAACCAATATTGAAGGCTCTTAACAGCCAGGATCTAATGAATTATGCTGGCAACACCACGTCCCACTCCTGGTGGCCTGAGGAACCATCTGAATGGGGTCCAGGGAAGGAGGCAAAGCTAAAGGAGCTGCAGGTGGCAACACCTTCACTCCTCGGCGATGAGCATGAGAAGGGTCAGAGCCTCCAACGCAGGAGCAAATGGACAAGGAGGCTGGTGTGCTTTGGAGGAGTCCCTGCTCCATCCCAGGGGCACCCACAGCAATCCCCATCCTCAAAATAACCTCCCTCACTGTAGTGCTGGCTCCTGCTTTAATCGAGGATCTCGGGCTGGCAGGCACCACACGCCCTGGACCTCCTGTGCACCAGGATGCATTTAATGGGAACACGTAAAGGTTGCTTTTGATTTTACAGTTTGTTTATAGCACACATTTGAGGAGCTACACAGGAGGGGAAAACACATCCCATAAACAAACTGCTAAACAAAACAGGCTAAGTGTGTACCACTCCAAACAAAAATAGACTCCAGCTAACCTCCGCTTTTCAAGCATATGCCTCTGATGACAGCTTCGTTCAGCACCCCTGATTCCACTCTCAGTTTTGATTTTTAGGCTCTGTCACCATCGACAGCAGCTTCAGACACTTCCCATCACCCCCACAGCTCCAGGTAAGCCAGGAGGAGATGGAAACAAACCCAACTGGAGCTGGGGACCATCAAGGGTGACCAAGGCTGGGGGCTGCATCATCCTTCCCTGGGTGGGAGGCAGCAGCAGCCCAGATGTTGCCAAAGGCTGTAGGACATGGACGTGCCATCGGCTGGCTCGGGGACTATCTCCACAGGGACAGAAGGAGACACTGGGTGACAAAAGACTCGTACACCAAGTATTTCAGGCAAACATTTACAGTCTACCTCCCAAGAGCTGCCCCAGCAGCAACCCCAGTGCCCATCAGCTGAACTTTGCCACTCTGCTTATGCCCAGAAGCAATTTCTCAAGCTCTCAAACGTTACCATCCCCTTTCTTGGGGCTGCACAGAGGGCACGTCCCCCTGCGAACGCTTTTTCTTGCCAAGATCCAAAGCTGTTGAAGTTGCGCGAAAGTAATTCCCACCCACTCCTACTGCCCCAGGAAGAACATTTCTTTTGCTGGTTTTGCATAACAAACAGCTACATGGTTTTCCTTTTTCTCCTGAGCAACTCAGGCTTGGAGGGAAACACCCGGCACTGCTCTAGTCCGAGACTTCATAAAGTTGTCCCCGTGAGGGGGAGCTGGGGGGGGACACGCTACCGCAGAGATTAGACTGCAGCCTTTGCTGATAGCATTCAGTCACCCTGGCAGGCTGCAGCACACCGAGCCTGTAGAGCTCCTTGGGAATCCTTCAAGATGAAAGGTACAGTATGAGACAGATGTATTATATCCATGGGCTTTGTAACAGCACACATTTCCTACCGTGGTTTTATTGCTAGAACACAAAGTTCAGCCCAAGCCCAGGGGCTCCTCAGGTGACGGATGCACCCCTGCAGCCCTCCCTCTGCTCCACGGGGAATGGAAAATGCTCAAGCCCCCGATGTGAACAAGGGAGATGGAGCTGCCAACATCCTTCCAGCAACAGTGGGTGAGGACCTGCCTGCACAGATAAGGCCAACATCAATGCTGCTGGATGTGCCTTCAATGTATCTCACACCCAAACACACCTCTCCAGTCCCCAGAATGCCACCACTGTGATCAGCTCCTCTGCAGCACCCTTCCTTTTCAGATGGACCTACCACACCGCCTCCTGTCCCAAAGACCACCCCTGGTAAGGGCCAGGAGGCTCTCATGAGTTGAATCTACCTTAATCAAGTGGTACCCAGCACTGGCATCCGCAGGACACCCCAAGTTGCCCACCCCAAGCACCTCCTCCAGACAGAAGATGGGAGATGTTTACTGCATTCAGTGGGTGGCCCTTGGGCTGAGGGATCCCAAGCCACTCTGGAGCCTGAGCCAGCAGAAGACCCAGGCACACAGAAGCAAACCCCAGCAAGCTCCTTTGGTTCAGTTGTCTCTCCTGCAAACTCCTGTCTGTTCCTGGGAGGAAGGAAAGAGTTTCTACTGCTTGAATTGATGCTTGAAATGCTACAAATGAGTGTGTGGATGCGGCCTGGCCATGGGCTGCTGAGTTTGGATGGCATGGAAAAGAGGGAGGGAATGTGTGTCCACCTTTTGGATCACGTTCCCAACATCTTGCTCCTCCTGGGCATGTCTCTTCTGTCCAGACTTCCCAAGACATTAGAGGTGGAGAAACAAGGAGCATGATGCCAACAAGAGGCTTTCAGAGAAGCCTGAGAGGAATTCCCTGCGCGTGCCACAGGGTAGGAAAAGGAGTTTAAACCTTTCTAACTTAAACAGATGAAACATACAGAGGACAAGAAAGAAGTATCATGGGGGTAGAAGGAAAAGAGGAAGATCAGGATGTCCCCAGAAGCCCCAGAGCTCTCCAGGGTCACCATCCATGCTGAACCCATCACACAGGTGACTGCTCAGACCCAGCAAACCAAGATGAAGGTTTTTCCATCTCCCTCCAGCCCATGGAGCAGCCAGTGCAAGGCACTGCTGAGTAACTGAGACTGAGGTGGGAACAACCAGCCATTAGGAGCCCCTTCACCCCAGGAAGCCCATCCGGGTGGGAATCCACCCAAGAAAGCAGATCTTGCTCTGGGTGCACGCTGCAGGAGTCATTAATTACGCCAGTGATGTCAACTTTCACCCCAGCTCCCATCAGACCCCCAGGCAGCAAGAGCAACAGCAACATGGCAAGAGTGAGCAGAGGGAGAGTTTTTTCAGCCTCAGCTCAGAGACCTGGGACTCCCTGGCCAGGGCAGAGAGCAGCAGCAGGTCCTGCTCCCGGGCTGCAGAGAACATGCTCTGCTCCAGCCATCCCTGTCCCACGTTTGCCAGCACAACATGCTGCTGACAAGGGAACGGTGCTTCAAGAAGCTGATGTGACTGAGCTAGAGGCAAAAAAAAATAAAAATTCTTCTGCTGTTGCCAACTCCTATTTTCTCTCCCTGGATCCTGTATTTTAGGGATGTGCTGTGCTCCCTGGAACACAGTCACTGGAGAATCAGAAGGAGCAGCAAGGGAAGGATACGGGCTGTGAACGGCCTTGGGACAGAGGCAGCCGTGACTGCCAGCACCCCAGGGCTGGTCAGGGGCTCCCCCAGCAGAGCCAAGGCTCCAGGCACTGGAGAGCCCACCCTGCTGCCCCACATATAGGGAGGGGAAAAAAGGAAAAGACCCAAAGCCTCAAAGGTACCAGCACAGTTGAGCTCTTGGGAGCATGCTCATGGCCAGCAGCAAGGCTGGGCACAAACTCAGGGTCTCCAGACCTTGCACCCCAGTTATGTAGTCCCAGGGCCATGTGCTTTTGGGAAGGGGGGTTCATATCCCCAGTTAGTCCACAGGGTCTTTGCACCACTCCAAAGGCATATTTCATATCTCAGACTAGAGACCCTGAGACCCTGGCCCAGGTTGCCCAGAGAGGTGGTCGATGCCCCACCTCTGGAACCATTGCAGGTGAGGGCTCTGAGCAACCTGCTCTAGTTGCAGATGTCCCTGCTCCCTGCAGGGTCTTGGACTATATGACCTTTAAGGGTCCCTTCCAACCCAAACTGGTCTAGGATTCTCATCAGATCCAGAGAAAGAAAAGTATCAGGCACCACAACATCCAGCCTGTCCCCAAAAGCAGGTTGGAACTGAGCATTCCCTCTACCACTCAAGGGAATGGCCCAGCCCTGGCCACGCTCCGTTCCCTCCCAGCCTCCACATCTCCTTATTGTAGCTGGTGATGAATTTCTGTTTCATTCTCGTGCACTGAAGAGCAGATGATGGTGCACATGAGGTGCCAGGCCCAGCAGGTCCCCGTTCCTGCGGAGATGTGCCCAGCTAACCTCTACCGGCTCAGCTCCTCCCGTGTGCTCTCCTCCACACACGCTGGCTCTTGCCTCCTTCATAACAGGATCACTCCCGTGCGTATGCCTGGGAGCAACACCATCAGCTCAGTAATCTTCCTAAATACAGCAGTTACCAGGTGACTGGGAAAAAATCTCTTTTACTGCTGATGCTGCTAATGGAAAATTTCTTTCCTTTCGCTGCTGCTTTCAAAGCCAATCCTGGTTTCATACAGACTTTGTCTTGCAGGGAGAGGTGGAAGCACAAAGGGAGGGGTGCAAGACTGGTGGGGAACAGATAATGAGAAACAGAGGGGAACTCAGACTTCTGTCTTCCTCCCCATCAGCCGCCTCTGCCCACAGGCAGCGCCCTGGCTCCAAGTCTTATCTGCCCCATCTTCTCACAGGCATTTGCAGCCCAACCTCCTCCTGCAAGGAATTCCTGCTTCCTCCTGGATGGAAGAGGAATAAGCAGCCTGGATGCATTCAAGAGCAATGCTCCTTGCACAGCACACAGGCGAGACGCTCAAAGGGATCGATGGGCCAAAATCATTTACTCTGTGATTTATTTTTCCCCACCTGTCTCCTTCCCAGGAGACAAAAGCTTCACCCAGCCAGTGCAGAAGCAGGCAGCCAAGATCACTGCTTGTCCCCTCCATGGGCCATTCTGTTTCTTCAATACCATTAAGTGTCTCCATACTGTCTGGACACTGGAAACCTTAACTGCATTAGCTAAGACCCGAGCAGCAGCACAAGCATTCAATTCTTTTAAGTGGCACCATTTCTTAAGCTGGTTATACACAAGAATCATCTCTATTCAATGCTGTCACCCACCCCACAGGTAGGACTGGGGAGCAGCAAGGCAAGACTGGCTGAGGTTCATCATTCCTCATTTCAGATGGTTGAAACAGGAGTTCGAGTGTGGGATTGGCTGGGACAGAATAGGTTGATGCTGCTTATGGGAGCAGTGAGGTATGATCAGTATACATGTTGGCAGTTGCAGGTGGCTTGAGAAACACCTACCATCAAACCAAAAATCCTTGTAGAATGTGGGGGCAGACTGGGGCTGGGGACTGAAATAAGTGAAGAAAATAGAAGTGCCTTGATTGAAGCCTTTCATCTGTGGTGCCCACAGTACAGCTCACATCAGGAGTGTCCACCTCCAGTTTCAGCGTGGTGGCACTCGGAGGTCACTCACCTCCCCAGCCCCCACAGAGAAATACAAGCTCCTCTCCTAATTCTTAAGTAAACTACATTTTTTTTTCATTCAACAGGTCTCTGGCACATCACTATCATGAAAAACCCACTGGCATCACCCGGGAGAAGGGGGGAGCAGAGGGGATCCCCAGCCAGCAGCCTCCTCCCGCTGCTGCTCCAGCCTGACAGTTCAGCTGCAGAAAACCGGCTCCTCTCTCCATAGTTAATCTTCTGTTGCCACTAGCTGGTCAACGCGGGTACTCTTGGAAAGCAGCAGCTCCCAAACTACAGTCTGCCACGCAGTTACACATTCCCAGCTTTAACTGGGATTTTCACCCCAGAAAATACCTGAGAAGAAGCAAAACCCCTATAAGTCCACACTCCCTTGTGCTGGACAAGCCATGTTCAACCTTGTCTTTGGGGAGGGAAGTGGCCATCTGATGACTGGCCCATTTTCATGGGCATTTTGTGCCTACGGCTTTTCTGGGTGTTACAGAGCTTGCTTCTCCTGCAACAAGAACAAGCAGATCTCCAGCTCAGGACCCACATCACCAGTACAACCCCACCCCAAGCTGGGGTCTCCTTCCTTTCCTTTCCCACTACAAGAACCCAATGGTCTGGAAAGTTTAAGTAATCACAGAGCTTCATACAAGGAGGGGATTAAATTGCTACCAGAAGGTTTTCCCTCTTTCCTACACCCTCTCCAGGCATACCCCACCACGGCGGACCTGGCCCAGACCCCACAGTCACACACAGTTATGGATGGGCATGAAGGGGAAGGGAAGCAGCCCCTGCTCTCAGGTCTACATCCCCACAGTCCCTATCCCAAGGACCCCACCGACATGTCTCATCTTCACTTTTTCACCTCACTGAGGCTTTTGGCCCCCTCCATTTGCCTGGTGGAAGATGTGACTCTTTACCCCTTGGACTACTTTGAGAACAGACAGAGAAAGAAAAATAAACAAAAAACCCCCCATCATTTGCTTAACCAAACCTCTAGCTAGATATGCAGCGCAGCTCTTCAAGCCTAGCAGGAGGCAGTTAACAGAAAAGGGAGGTGATGAAACTCAACTTTGCCCCTTGGCTTCTCTCTGCAGAAACAACCCTGTTTTGGGCTGCCATGCCTTGAGGAGCGAGTCTCACACTGGGCACATCCCCTCTCTGCTACCCACACGATGCTGCTCCAGACCTCACAGGCCAATTCAAAGCAGAGAACGGTGCTTCTGAACAGCAGCATCAAAGAGCTTCCACCACACTCACTGGGTAACCCTCCAGCCTCTCCACCCAGCTTTGCATAAACGGGACTCCTCGAGTGTTTCCAGAAGCAGCATTAAACTCAAACAATCCGCAGGGAACTAAGAGCTTTCCCTTATTTTAATGCGTTCCTCCCCTGAAGAGGAGAAGTTCAAATTACAAGATGGCTTCAGGAAAAGTTAGGAAAGAAGATAAAAGAACTGCTGAGGAGATGGAGGAGCTGCACAGCTCTGAGAGGCAGGGGATGATCACCAGCCACACGCAGGGGCACTGGTAAGGTAGACACACGAACACCTTTCTGATACCCACCGAAACAAGGCGCCCACAGCCACCCTGTCAAACAGCATCCATTAAAGCCATTTATGAGGAGTGTGTAGTAAACTGTTCTTACGTAAGCCACTACCGGGTAAGAGCAGTAGGGAAAATTCGTCTGCCTCTTGCCTTCCCTCTCCTCTATATATATCTGCTCACACATAGACAGAGCTCATCTAAATTAGCTCGGGAGCTAACTGCCTCATTCCCTGAATTGCACTTAACGCAGGCTGCGCTGCTTGTGGAGCAGCTATTGTACAGAACACATGGCTGCTGACTAAATCAAGATACATACCTTAAAGAGACCTCATTGCACAAGAATAAAGTCAATGATAGGCTGCACCACTTGTCAGAGGAACACTAGTAGAATTAGAGGGGGGAAGAAAAAATAAATAATAAAAAAAAATACCGCAAAGCATCAGTTGTATCCAAGGTTAAGGAAAGGGCAGGATGCTTCTTCAGGAAAGGGGATGCACAGCAATTCATAAAGCACTGGTGGCAAAGTTACATTTGTCATTTCCTGCCACCGCTGTGCTTCGCTGGGTAATTTTATAGTAAAGTAACTGGCGGGTGGAGGGAGAAACATCCTTCTTGTCTCCAACGCAAGAGAAAAATTAACTGAGGCACAGGGAATATAGAAATGGCACAGTCTGCTGAGGGAGGGACACCGAGCAAAGCAGAGCTGCCCATCAGTGTTCCCACATCAGGTCCTCTGCTACAGTCCAGGAAGGATGTAACAAGGAAACAAAGTTTTCTACTTCCATTGGGAGAGGACAAACCCATCCCCTCCCAGCCTCTCTGCTTGCTCGTGAGAGGCCGTGTGCCAGCTGTGCCCGTGGCAGAGGCTCTGGCAGAACCAGAGCTGCTGACAGAGCATCGCCAGGCCCCCCCCACCCCTCACTGGGTGAGCCAGTGGCTCCTGCTGCTCCTCCTGCTGGGACCAGGGGCTGGCTGTGAGGAGATCTCCTAGTGCTCCTTTCTCTCTCTGTCTCCATCGTGCAGTGGCTCCTGCTGTCCAGGCTTTCCCGCAGGCAGGGATGCAACTCTGGAAGCTCTCACTTTGTGCACTTAAACAATGAATAAAATCTCATATTGTCAGGGAACATAAAAAGTCGCTTCCTTCCTAGAAGGAGGAATCCTCTAAAGAACAGGGATGCAGAGCATTGTATATGCTTTGTGCCAGCCATCGACTCAGAGCATTCCCTCAGCCTGTTTTAACTTGGTCTGCCCCTAAAAAGAACCAGCAGAGGATGAGGTGCTGAGGGACACGGTTTAGTGGCGGACTTGGCAGCGTGAGGTTCACGGCTGGACTCAATGATCATAAAGGTCTTTTTCAACCTAAATGATTCTACAACTCCAAGTTTCACAGTGCTGCAGACAAGACTCTGGCACCCGACAGCGTTTAGCTACAGATCCCCCAACCCCCTTCAACACAAAGCAGTGACAGGAGGCACAGGAACCACTCCAGCATCAAGAGACTTACTAAGCTGGGAGCTCTGAGCAGGCCCAGGACTACAGCGTGCCTGCTTAAACAAACTCATCGCCACCAAGCAAGGCAATGTTTTATTTCATGCTTCCTGGCCTGGAAAGGCTTTTGAGCCTGCAGAACAGGATAGCCTCAATTTATTCTCAACTTGTTTCACTCCAGAGTCTTTAGTATCAGCACCAGGACCCAGCTCTGCCTGCATAGCTTTGCTTTTTTTTTTTTAGTTTCAAAAATCCCTCCAGGATGCCAGTGGGGGTGGCTGTCCTGAGGTGTGTGCTTTAGGAGGTCTTCCTACCCCACCCTTACCCCCATGAATCCAGAAAGGAGTTCTGGCAGCAGCACTCAAAGACATTTAGGACCCCTCAACACATTGGCAATTTGCAGGACATCAGCTCTTACGTATCTTCCTGAGCTCAGGCCCAGGCAGCCCCTAAACACTTTCAGTAACACATCTAAATACATGTAAGCATCAGAAATCAGCTCATGGTAAGGGCTAGCAGAGATTTTGGCAAAGAGAAGCCACTGTTTAAAGCAATCCCTGTCCCCAAGTCACTCCAAAGCCATTCGACTGACCTCCCACACATAACGTGATTTTCACCTCCAAGAGCCCCTTACAAGGCAGCAGCAGCTCTCGGGTTCCCAACCACCAATGAACTTAGAAAAGGATGCCGGGGGGAAAAACCACCAGAGGAAACTCCAGCCTTATGTCCTGCTCTAGAAAAACAAGCCAGCAGCAAGTTCCCAAGCACTCGCCCAGGAAGGAGTTAACGACGAGCGAGACTCAGTTGCCACACCAGGAGAGGGGAAGAAATGCAACAAATTTCAAATATCAGAGCATCCACAGCAATTCATGAGCTAGACCTTGGGGAAGGACAAGTGTTTTACCTTCTCTGGAGGCAACATGCTGATTAATTTCAGGACCGTGATGAAGCCATCCCACCATGGGCAAAGCTTCCATTTATCTTCCAATCTGCCTGATGCCTGTGGGTTCAGGGAAACAGGAGGGAATGTTTTGGGGTCTTTTGTCCATGAAGGGACAGCAAAAATCCCACAGTTTTGCACCAGACATGCTACATATTCAAGAAGACATGCATAACCAATATCCCAGGCAAGTGAAAGAATTTTTTAGACCAAGACATGGTCCCTGTACTGGCAGTCACTCACAGAAATTGCTGTACAAGATCCTGACTCTGATCTATCAAGACAAATTTCTCTCCTCCAACTTGAGCTATTACCTAAGCTACACACAGAGGGGTTTCTTTGCCTTCTGATATATTCACATCAGTGCACAATCCACACCCAGCCCCCCAAGAAGCTGTACTCCAACCTGAAAATTCAACTTGGTGAGCCATGAAACTTCGTGTTACTTTTAATCACTGTAAGTAAATGTCATTCCTGCTGCATCAAACCTTTGCTTTTTCACTTTTATTACCTGAAACAGAGCATCTGCTTTGTTTGGTATTTTTGCAGTTGACCAACCGTGTCTAAGGAAGCGACACTGCAAAGCCAGAGCCCAAGAGACCCAAGAAGTAGCATCAACTTATTTACTACAGGCGTTTGCTACAAGACAGCTTCACAGAAGGTAAAATGACAGGATCGGGAGACACAGACTGTCATTCTCCCAGCCCAGCACATCACATCCAGTGAGGGCAGCCACTTCCACGAGGAATGGGAAGGGACTCCCGGGAGGTGCCCACCTGGACAGCCTGGACATGGGCACACCTCAACACACCTGATGTGTGCAGGGCGAGGTGCTGGGTGTCACAACCCACCAGTGTCAGACCTGGAGTTAAGCAGGGACTCGAATTATCCCAGGTTCAGACCCCGAAAAGCAAAGAAGCTAATGGATAAAGAACAGATGAACAAAAACCCCTCGTTGACCTGGCAGAGCAAACCCTGCGCTGCTCATACAACATTCCAAAGGGTTCTCTTGGGGCGTCCCCAAGCTGATTAAGGCACTGAAAAGGCTAAAAGTGACAAGAGGCAGCTCGGGCAGCCCATCTGAGACACCAGGATCCGGCATCAAGACGAAAGTACGACCACGGAATTATTTCTACTCCCATCCTCCTCCCCACAGGAGCGCAGGGGAGTCCGCAGGCGTTCGCACAGACCCAGGCGCTGGAGTTGTGCGGGAAGCAAGAGCCGGCTTCGAGAATTAGGACGAAGCGTTTATAAAATTAGGCTCTGGATAGAAAAAAAACCCGCCTCTCCCGTTCTCCCAGGCTCGGCGGTACCTCCTCCAGGGCGAAGCCTTCAAGTTGGAGCACAAGAGGCAGCACCCAGCACTTTCCAGCCTGAGCGGAGACGCTTCACTCCCAGGGCTGTACAAGGCAGGAGCCCTCAGGCCCTGCTAAAAAATCCCTCCCCAGCAGGAAAAAAACCAACCCAGGGTGCAGCAAGGGCAGCGTTAGAAAGCTCCAAATCACAACCAGGGTGTCCACGATGGAGGGAGGTGGGGGGATGATGAACAAAAATCCCGGCGCAGCAGGGTGACTGCACCGGGATGCTCAGAGACCCGGGGAGGGGGTGGAAATAGACGGTGGGGGGGGTGTTATCGGCGGGACCGGCCGGGACGTGGCGCCTACCGAGGGTGAAGAAGGGCAGCTCGGTGTTGTCCAGGTCGTCCTGCACGGCAACGCGGCCGGGCAGCTCGCTGCGGACGAAGAGCAGCAAGCGGGAGTCGGCGGCGGCAGCAGCGGCG